>WHPX01000537.1:0-61850 GCA_011057435.1 Actinia equina
TTGTTTGTACCTGTTTCACTGACTTTTGTTCCATTAACGTTTGTCTTCCCGTTTCAATTCACCGCGCCACGTCTACAATTAATCCGTGGCTTAGTTTTCATATCATTTTCTTCGGACAAATTCTTTAAATTGTCGTTTTAAGAGATCTCTCAAGGGAAGGCGATTTTGATACGTTTGGACAGCTCTCGGCAAGTATATATGAAATGCATTACACTGGTTCAATTCAAGTTTGGATCAATCAAATAGCTGTGATGAAATTCGCTTTTTAGGCTTTGATTTAAACCCTAACTGGAAATATATTCTCATTAAATTCTTTTTATTAGAAGTACGTCTAAAAGAGACCTGGAAAGAGAAGAAAAAATGCGGAAGCTACATAAGGTAAATAGCTTTGAAAGGGTTGAACAGATTTTCGACAATTTTCGTGAATGGGTGTATGCATGAGTTCACTCTAGTTCAGTTATGATTAACCTTTCACTACGTTTTGGCATATAATCTCTCCCTGAAAATATCACCAGTTTGAAACATCGTAGTTGAAGTGAAATGCGATACATTTTTACCAAGCGTGTGGTTTTGGTGTCATTACCACTCTAAAAATCGTGGAACGGAATTTGTTTAGAGGAAATTCAAAAAACCATATGAATGTTTACAGTTTTATTTTGCTCTGTTGCTTACTTAATAAAGTATGCAATAGGTATTTGAGTGAGTTTTGGAACCCTAAATATAGAAAGTAAATTTAATAGACATTTCATTAACGACAAAGAAAAAGATTGCTTATATATATAATGTGATATTTTTCGCTTTTACGATTTTATTATTGTTGACTTTTCAAAGTCACGCCTTTGTTAAAATGTCACTGAACATCGTACACAACTAGATACGCTACTACGATGTAAATTCCGTTGCTAACTTGAAAGTTGATGTTCAAAAAGAGTCTGCAATGAACCTCAACGAACGATGTCAGATCAAAATACTTTCCCTATTAACAAAGAATCCTGTTTTCAATGCCTATCAGGTAGCAATGGGCAGCCTCAAGAGTGTCTCTGCAGTCAGAGGAAATTATTAAATTTCTTGTGAGAAATAAGCTAAGGTTGTATATTTGTCTACATAGCCTCAGTTTTTTTAGTTACAGGGTAGTCACGCCGGGATGGTTGCTTTGTAATGTAGCCACGAAAACGCAGGAGCATTTACGATATTGCATCTTGCTGGCGATGCATAGTATCTACAATGTTAACTGAATCGAATTGGCCTAGATACACACGAGTTTTATAGATGTACTGTAACTGTTAGTGTAACTTTTCGACTTTCGTTCCAAAAAAGTTTCACAAGTGCAATGCAGTTTACCGATTAGTTTTACTTTCTCTCTGTATTGTCTGTCTGACCGTCTTTCTTTCGTTTGAATCTGCTGAGTGTCCATTTTTTATGCAAAATTCATTTATTTTCTTTAGCAAATACCAATCAAGTGTTTAAAAAATTTTTAGTATATATCTTAACCAAAATTATTTTACCACAGACAAAAATAACAGCATGGTAAGCGAAACCACTCATAAACCTTTAAAGGAGTCGTTTAGTTCATCCATGCTGTGTTGCCTAGCAACCACCTGACAAGTGGATTGGACACAGCTTACCTTATTTGTCAATCCACCTGCTCGGTCAGGTTTTAAGGAGCGAATATTATAAACGCAAATCTTGATGTCTTAACATCCAATTCTATTTAAAAATGACCACATAGAAAACGTATTTAATATCACATAAAATATTTAATAACTCGTACTTTCACAAAGTAAGCTTCTACCAAGGACCTTTTAACTTGGTGTACGCCAGTAATTTTCGTCTTGAATCGAAAATAAGCCGCACCAAGAAGGTACATTAGAGGTATTGACATTTTAATTGTTTTTTCCCCTGTAATTGTAGTACGGCGTCTTTCTTATTCATAGTAAGGTTTTAAGATGGTTTGGGTCTCAAATGTCGACAAGTTCATAAGGTTTATAAAACGGATCAGTGAACGAACTGAAAATCTAAGCTTTATTTTGAGTATAGATCCATTCTTTCGAAGGATTTATTTTGCTTCGTATATCATGTAATGTTGCCTTTATAGCTCGAACAGGCATAACAATTATACGTACATGGAAATTTGATATCTTGCAGTTTGAACGCTGATAATTCTTGCTTAAGAGACAAAAAACTGCTCAGTATTTTCTGTTGCTACTAATAGTATTAATAGTTACTGATAGCGATTCTAATGTACATTTTTAATATTGGTTGTACTTTTAACAAAATAGATGTCATTAAGCTTTCTCATAGAAAGAAAGTATACGATTATTCAAGCCATCTATTTATGTAAAAGGAACAATAGCGAAGCTGATCTGAGAAACAATGAGCTGAACCGCCTTCAAATCCGTCATCTTCAGAGTTCAGAGTAACTGGAAAATCCAGTTAAATAAAATACCTAACATAAATGCCGAAAATGGAAATACGAATTCTTTTGAATTTGCGATTGTTTCTTTGTACAGCTTTCGTCAAGATATTTTGAGTGTGTTCAGGGACTCGGATCGAAAAATGGCGGGGATGCTCTTCGTACCAGTTAGGGTTCCAGATCTGGGATTTGGAATGTCATTAATCTAATCGATATCTCTTAGGGCGTTTGTAAGATACCTACTATTAGATATTGAAAGCCGTAATGACATTTGTAATTCAAGATATTTATTTTTGGAACATCATCTAGTTGCACGCTCATCTGGACAGGACTCTGTTATCTTTTGGGGGTCAAAGCTTCCAACGAGCATCCCGCCCTATCATATATGGAAATCCCATCCTTCCTGGTAGTTCTCATGTGCTAGTGCACAGTTCTTTTGAATCTACTCTGGTGTTGTTTAACCTGTAGATTTGCGAGTTTTGAGAAAGCAAACACACAAACTAATCAATCTTTAAGTAAAAACACCATGAAGTACTATAACGTCCAAGATACAGCACAGTTTCACACTATTTTTACACGTGTTTGAGTAATTCCCTTCTCAATCACTTCTTGTATTCGATACCACAATCATGACGGCATTCCCAATTGCTCATTATCTTTCTTTTAAGTAGACTTATTTCATTTGGGCTTAATTATTTCAGTTGTCTTTAAGCGATATTCATATTCTCAATGTGAGTGCATTTGATTTACATATGATCCTGATTTGTGAGTATCTTACACCGACCGCAGACATAACTCAAGCATCCAATTTTCTATTCCTTGCTTTCTTTTTGTCTTGGAAATGCCTGAATAAAATGATCGGTTAAAGGTTGTGTCCGAATGCCTTGAAGGTCACTTAGATAGATGAATCCTATAAGTACTGAAAAGAATGAATGATTGAACTGAAGGAGGATCTACTATGTAAAATATATTGGCAGTTGATATAAAAAGGTCTTGTTAATTTTATTTTAAATTTTTTGAACATTATTCCTTCCCCCAGGAAAATTAAAGAAGGCGGTCTTCGACAGGTCATCATACCAAGCGAATCCTTGTACACCAATTCAAGCTACTTACCAACATTCGACGAGGTCAAAGTCCAAGAAGAACTTTCCGATTTTTACGATCCTACGACGGAAAAATTCTCAAAATATGCCGAGTTTGAATACTCCATGGGCGGTAACCTGAAACTGTACGAGGACCACATAGCAATCTCAAGCCCCAAAAGAAAAATTAAGAAACCCTCACTTAGTCCCTACAAGGCGGGACTGGAATACGAACGGAGTAAACTTGAATCTTCAACTGACTTAACCTCGGATTTACAAAGTGAAAATATGGATGGACGTCGTTTTAAGGAACATGGTGATGATATAGACTTCGGGACATCGCGTTTAAGCACTAGTATAGAGAACCTTGATATCTCTGATGTGTCTGGTAGATTTTCCAGGAAAGATGTGCATGATTCGGATAGTTGTGATGATATTAGTATAAGACGTTTCCATGGCAACAGCAACGACAGAGACTACTCACCGATACGTCGCGAACAAACTAGAAGTTTAGACCGACAGGGCGATTTTAGCACAACCGAGTCCAAAGACGACATGGAAAGAGATTTCTCTCCAGTTCATAGCACTGACCAGGTTCTCCTAGAAACAAAAGAATACTACAAAGCAAAATCAAGTTTAACGGCGAAAAGTAAAAATCACGTGCTTGAGTCAGCGAGTAAATCAGCCAGTGGTAATGTAGTGTCTAACGCGCATGAACAGACTAAACCTAACGAGGATATCAATGTGTTGGAGAGTCTCAGTCGGTATGATTTAACCTTAAGTTACGTGAATCAACAGAATATGACCCTTCAGAATGGTGATTATAATGGCGATCTTGATATTGATTTGTCAGATCTTAGTTCGGATGTATTCACTGATAGCGAGATTCCTATGACGATACCTGATGCAAGTGAATGGTCGAGGAATCGACAAGTCAAGGATTTTTACCCGGACTCGCCGACGTCGGAGTGCGCATTCTTTAAGACACCATGTAGCTCAAGAAAGAACAGTTTGGATTCTTCTTTGTCTAAAGAGAGTTTGTCGGATAAGGAGCCAGATATCAGAGAAAAAATACAAGTTTCTGTCCGGAAATGTGAGTATCAATGGTTCCTTTCCTTTCCTTTCCTTTCCTCTTTTTATTCTTCTTCCCTTTTTTCCATACCTCTTTCTGAACTTCATACACCAATCTTCCTACACCCCTACACCTATCTCCATACACTTATCTTCCTACACCCCTACACCTATCTTCATACACCTATCATCCTACACCCCTACACCTATCTCCATACACTTATCTTCCTACACCCCTACACCTGTCTTCAACTATCTTCCTACGCCTATCTTCCAACACCCCTACACCTATCTCTATACACATCTTCCTACACCCCTACACCTATCTTCCTACACCTATCTTACTTTCCGTTTGTTTTTCGAACCTGTCTTTTGTGAGAAATTAAGATTTTTGTGAGGACTTGTTCAAACTCGAAATCCAAGAATAGATGAAATGTGTTTTTCTCTTTTCATAGTCTTGTGAAGAGCATGGAGCTTCTTCGTGTTTAGCCGTATACCCATAATTTATTTCTGCCTTTGAACGACCTATCTCCTTTAGCCTCTAAAACCGGCCATTTTAAAATAGGTGTATCTTTTACAGTTGATTACCAAACAAGCAAAAAAAGCGCCATACAACTGCGGGTCTAGGAAAGGTAGATGGGTGGAAATCTTTCTTAGGACATTCCTTTTTGACTTTTATACTAATCAAATTTCAGAAAGCGTACCTAGCCACCCGATCTACTTCTTGGAATCCGCCAGATTATTTAATAGTAAACACTACCTTTTCGTGGCATATTTACGATCTAAAATTGGCAATTGCAGTCGTGGTATTAACCGTAATTCGTTTACAGCGGATTATCGTATTTCATAGTAACATTTATAAAATGCTTTTGGTAAATCTGTCAATCATATTTTTCAGCCATCGTAACAAATGGGCACAATGGCTACACTAATGGAGTTTCGAAGGTCAAGACGAAAGGCGCGCCTATTCTAAATGGAAAGGTAAACGTCTCACATATCGTGAGTATTGCAATTTAGATAACTAGATTAGCAACGAAAGAAATCTTGACGATTAAGCTAGACGCGAGATTGGAACTTCAAATAGATGTGTCTTCTTGTCCTACGGACGCAACGCGAGGAAAGTTAATGTCCCATTTTGACGTTTATTCTTAAACTAGTTTTTACTAGTGTTTACACAGATTCAAACATGAAAAACGGGAACAATGGAATATCAAATAGTAAATTGTTCTTAAGAGGCAATGTCCACAAGAATCGAACAAACGGTGGCAAGGGTCAAAAATTCAAATTCGCTCTTCTTTTGAAGTTAGATAGGCCATTATTAGATATGAATCACTGGGTAGTTGGTTTTCGAAAATTTTATTTTATTTCCGAGAAAACGGCCACAGAAGAGGTTCGACCGAAGCCCAAGCAAGAGACGCTCAAGAGGAGTGAAAATGGACAAACTTGGAACAGAGCGCATGTAAAAAATAAACCATCTATGAGAAATTACTCTTCATCCAATCAAATGGCCGAAACACGGTTCAATCACGGTGCGGACACGGTTACGCCAGAGTCACTGCACTGTAAAACCAATTACATTGCGCGTGAAAAAAAGCCAATTACAAGACATTACCGTCACGGCGCCGAACTTTTCACAAGCATACGAAAATCTGCACTATACATAAAACTAACTACCATACGAGGAAGACCTTTTCCTTAACTGCATCTGTTCTAACTTGCAGCCCAAATCATCAGTAAACCCTTCTCAAAAGCCGGTAATAAAAAATGACAAATCTAAAGTAGGATCGACAGATAACATGAAATATAAGCCAGGTATGTATTTTTTTTTTTTTTGTAGTTGCAGCTTTGTTATCTATAGTTATAGCTATCTGCATTAACACTCTTTATGAACATCCCTTTAGGTGGTAAAGGAAAGATCTCCACTAAAAAGATCGACTATGCAAGGGATGTTAAATCTAAAGTAGATTCATTCAGAAACAAAAACCATGTACCTGGTGGAGGCAATAAAAAGGTACAATCCATTAAAGAGGATTTCTTCATAAACCTTTTTACTCACTAGTAAAGGAAACGAACTCACTAACATTACACAAGAGTTGAAATGTTTTATTTTATATGATGTGCTTTGCAATACTCCATTCTCGACTTGTCTTTGCCAGCCTTTCAAACAAAACCCGTGGAATTTTAATCAACTCGTATTGTTCCGTAGTAAGTACATTCCTTACTATACAATAGACCTTAATAAAAGAAAAGAACACATTTGTACGCAATACCACAGACCACTGATTCTAAAAATATCTTAAAGATTCGGACAAACATTGCACTCTGTTTAACCGCTACGAGGATTATACGAACCGATTTTATTATTTTTACTTAAAGTTACAATAATGACCCATGTAAACTAAGATCAATAGTCCATTTGCATTATTGGGTCATTTACTACCACTACCAGACTCCATTGCACACTGTCTTTTGTTCTGTTGATTAGCACCAATTGTCTCACTATTCCCATGGGGAACTACAAATTTGAATAAGAAAGAAAATTCACGAAGCATTTTGGTAGTGGTAGTAAATTGACGCCATAATGCAAATGGCCTATTGCGATCGGCTGTGAAAATAATCTGTTGAAAGTAAACTTGTAAGTTTGTTTGTCCGAATTTCGCCTTTGTCTTCGTTTTTATGACGTCACAGTTGCGCTATTGAGGCTGAAGGTGAACTTGAAATGGGAGTATTAGCTAAGTTCAATATTTAAAATTCTGACTTGATTGCGAAGCTTTAGTCATATGGTGCTTCACGTAAGGTACAAACACTAGATCACCAAATGCATTTGTTGTTGAGTAGTGAACTGACTAGCATTTCTACCCAAATTTTCTTGTTATTACTGGGAACGTCTGTTTCATGATTTTTTTCCCGTGCCATTTCTTTTTGGGTTTGATGCAGTTTTGACCTTTTACAATAGTTCCCTTCGCAATTTACGGCGCCATCTTAAAAGGTAGCCGTGCCTTTGCAGAGAAGCGAGGCGAACGGTGAGCTTGAAATAATTGCGTGAATAATTGCCTAAAGTGCTTAAAAAGGTCTCTATCATTACAAACTCGCCGTTCGTCTTGCTTCGATGCAAAGACAATGCTATCATGTTATCTTTCAAGATGGCGCAGGGAACTGTGAAATTAACGTAGTATTTGCCGTCGCCAACAAAATAGTTTTGGTGGACGTCAATCAAAGTGTTTCCATGACATCGTCAGAAACGAAAGTTATTCATAAGAAAGAGCAGATATCATGGTAACGCCTTTGTTGATGTTAACCCTATTCTTTCGAGACAGGCTTGAGATTGGGAAGCACACACACATGAGAGCGATTGCTATATATATGCACCGTTTCAGTCACATTAGTCCAGTTTATTAAGCTAAACATTGTTTTTATTTCAATGACAGATTACTAACGGGCGAATAAAAAATTATAAACATGTGGAGACTCGGACTGATACCCACGGCGTCGAGGCCTACAGCAACTTGCCAGCGGAATTCCAAGAGATCGCACGTCGATTGGCCAGACAAAACAAAGATTTGCGTGACGTTACAGGCGGGGGCAGTCGCCCTCGTTCCAGACTTTCCAGCCGCTCAAGTCGTGGTGAATCACCAAGAGAACGGTCACCGACTAGGTCAGGTAATCTGGCCAAGTATTCACGTCTTTCTGCGTCGTCATCAAGCCTGGTTTCCGGGAAGTCTAAAATGCGGCGTAACCCAAGTCTTCATCCGCGGCCAGTAACACCAAGTCTTAGCCGCTCACATCCCGCTACATCTTGCACCCTTTATAATTCAAGATCGAGACCCTCTTCACGGCAAGCGTCACGCTCATCATCACCCGTAAGGTCACGCAACTCCTCGCCATCCAGAGGAAGGAGTTCACGGCCTTCTTCTCCGACAAATAAAAGAACGTCACGCAGTAACTCGCCATCGAATAGCAGAATTCCACGAAGGTCCTCTGTTTCTGGCGGTTCTTCCGTTGGTGCTCGGTCCAAAACCCCAACACGCTCTTCCTCACGCTCTCGGCTTGACGATACCCGCCCCTCTACACCCGTGATGGATATTTTTGCTCATAGCAGTAAGTAATGCTCTAGTTTCGAGGTTTAGCCCCGATTTTGTGTATGGTATTAACATGTTCCGTGAAATTCAAGGGGTTTGAATTTTGACGGGTATTGATAGACGTCAATCAAACTGTTTCCATGACATTAATCCAGCTAATTCCAGCTAATCTGAAATAGTGAAGCCCTGAGGCATGCAGAAATGGCCAGCGAAAAATAAAATCCTGTCCATCATTGCAATGAAAATATAACTCATATTAGTTATTGTTATCAACCTCTAATTAGCTACGTTTTTTCATTTGGTGGCTTGGAAATCCATAATTTCTTATTGTTAGCAATCTCGTACCCAGAGCCCTTATTTCTTACTGCGCATGCTCGACGAAATAATTGGGCTCTGGAAAACTCCAATATTTCCTGTGCTGTGATTGGTTCTCGAGAACAAAGGAAGACACCAGAAGTAAAAATTACAGTATTAGGGAAAATAAACAAGATGGCGTCTCAAATTAAGTACACCAAAAAGCCTGTAGGGCCGGATTTTTCAAAGTTTTGCCGGTTTTTTAATGGGAATTGTATTGATGTCCATCCGTTAGGTATTTTCGGAGTTAATTTTATTGAAAACTATCTTCAAAACCTAATTTTCCAAGGGCAAATTCACATGCTCGTTGAACATCGTCCGCCATTTTGAATTTACCTAGTCTGTCATAATACGCATGTGCGAGAATCCCAGAATCTGGGTCTTCCGGTTTGGAGTTTTCCAGAGCCCAATTATTTCGTCGAGCATGCGCAGTAAGAAATAAGGGCTCTGGGTACGAGATTGGATTGTTAGCCACTGGCTATTAACTGCTTCCCTCGTACAAACAAGTACAGATTATATAACTATATATATTTTGTCTTTCAGCTTCTAGATCCCTCTTCCAAGTCGTACCAGTAAACAGATAGCATTTACTATAAGAAACTGCACAATTTTTATATGTTTTGATACTTTATTAACTGTTATCGACGAAATATTTTATCGTAAATTTATAAAATAATCATATTACCATATTATGTATAACCATTTTCTCTTGGTATTACTTATTTATTCGATGACTTCAATAAACCTTGATAATGATAAAAAACTCAGGATTTTATATTTGAATAGTGAGAAAATATTTACAAGAAGAGTTTGCAACTCAGTTACCGAAATCGTTAAACACAAAAATTTTGGTGACGTTTTGCTTCGCTCACTTCCCTGGGTCCCAAACACTCGTGTTGGTTTAGACGATAGATTCCTCCACGCGTTGCCTCATATGCAAGTGACTGAGAGTGTTCATGCGGGTAAAATATTTTTATTCTTGAATGAAAAAACTTGACAGCCCTGTGATTAAAGTCTATGTATTAGATGAATATTTTAATTGCTTATATTCACGACAGACATTGTGATGCTTCTAGTATTGTAATAGACCTTATTCGTGGTGTGACAATGTCTTCCCAATTCAGCGTGACGAACCTCCAGGGGATTCATTTTCTTTTGTTTTTACTCTTCAAAACATTCATAAGTATCCCAAAGGATACGAAAGGAATAACGATGATATCCCGACGAGCTTAAAACAATAGCTCTTCATTCCCCCAGAGGTTTGTCACATTGAATTGGGAAAACATTGTGACACCACGAATAAGGTCTATTAACAATTAGCCCCGCTATCCCAATGAGGGCGAAAGGTCTAACTGCTTTAGTATAGACCTAGTAATAGGTTAAATAAATGAATACAAAGTTGGAATTAGCGTAATAGTTATTTTTGTGTGAATTTGCTTTTCAAAACCTTCACTTTCGCTACTAGTGGTCTATTACTACTAGACCACTAGTTGCTCAGCCAATCAGAGCGCAGGATTTGCGATAGACCATGAGTAGGGTTATACTAATGCAGGTTAGACATTAGTCACGTGGTTGCAAAGGAGAAACTTTTTCCAACATTAATTTATTTATACCTAATAAAGCTGTGGACTAGATAGAGTAATAACTCGGGCTACCTGAAAGGTAGGCCGAGTTTAGATTTCGGTTTTGTATCAGTCTATCGTATGGTCAAGGTTTTACATGATGAATATGCATGCGATCGAGACAGTCATGAGAGCGAGGCGACGCACGAGTGCAAGTCATGTGACCTACATGTTGGGTCGGAGGTTTTCTTGATCTCTGCTCCTCGTCGGTGGTTTGTTATGGCGAATTCCTTTTCTTCTGGGACACTCAAAATACACACAAACGCACACGCCGTTCGCGGTAGACCCACACTAAAAGATGTCGAGCGTTTTCGGAACGGGTCTGCCCGCGAACTCAAAGCAAAATGCCAAAAGGATGCCAAAAGAATGCCAAAAGAATGCCGAAGATACCAGAAAGATTACCAGAAATGTGAACTCAAATAAAAGTCAAATGAACTCAAATGAACTCAAATGAAACTCAAATGAACACAAATGGACAAACGTAAAAACTTACTCAAACGTACTTAAACGAACAAACAATCACTAACTCTTTAGTAAGCAGGAACTTCATTGATAACTGCTTCGAAGATGATGGAGACAAAGAAAACATTCCATGTAAGCTGAAGATGGACGCCATATTGGAATCTTTCAAGACACCATTTCATGCCTTCCGCGAATCAACAAGCATTGGACTTACGCCATTTTCATCGAGGATAATTTTTTATGTATTCTTTTCTTTTTGTTCTCAATTTTGGACAGTTTCTTCAACATTCTATCGTTCGTTCAACTATAAGTAGCGAGCCTGTTGTGCATGATGTTGATTTTAATTTCATAAATGAGTCAACTGGGAGTTTGGAATACTCTTTGGAAAATGACTGTGATTTATTGAAAAGGCTGTACAGTATCTATATTTGTTGATCACAATAAACTATTATATTTATTAGAGGATTGCTGGTCTCGTTATGCCAAATTTTATACTTCTCAGTACCGTGTTGAGCACAAGCCTCGTGTTGCTTCGCGTGATCGAGAACCAAGTAGAGTCCCTGTTGAACAACTCGCACGCCTTTTGCACAAAAGCAGAAAAATACGGAAAAGGGTTCGTAAGTATGTTTTCAAAAATGTACCCATGACATCTAGAATGCATTGCTTTGTCAATAAATGTCATTTGAATCACGAAATAATGAAGTGTTATTGCAAAATCTACAAAGGATCTAAACGAAACAAAGGTTCTGGTAATTCTTTTCCCAGTCGAAGGAAATTTCGATTCAGGAAATTCCTCCTTAAGAAGTTTCACAAAAAAGCAATAAATGCTGGTTATAGTCGTTGTCAGCCAATATTGAAAAATTATAGTCCAGGAAAACATGCTTCCAACAGTTTACGCCATGTTTACAAGAGTCTCAATCACAGAATAAATCACAGTAAGTTTACCCTAAGCCTGCAATATCGAAGACAGTAGCTGTCCACAAGTAAGATACCACTACCATCTGCTATCAATCGTGAAGCATTTGGATCAGGAAGCGAAAACGCCAAAGCATCAGCCCTACAAAATGCTCAATATTCTTTTATCTTTTTTACCAAGCAAACCGCCTGGCAATAACGGTTCCCGCGAGACCCTCTCATTTTTTCGGGGTTGACCAACATAAACACATCCTCTCCGATTGCGCTCCTTTACTTTCACACTTCTACTACTTTCTCACCTTCTTTGTTTTCGACATAGGTAGCCCGAGTAAACGCCAATAAGGGCGTCGAGTTTTATTTAACCCGTGAAAAAAATATTACGCATAATAGTTAGCATTGTTTTCTTTCTTTTTTAATCAACAATAGTACTAACTAAATAGTCATTTTTCTTTCACGGTTTGAATAAAATCAATCTATTTGACTGTTACACATTCACCGATCGTTTTTTCTAAATGAATTTTACTCTAACATTCTTCTGATAAATAAAATAATCTAATTTGATCAAGAGAATATTATCTTGATCTTCTAATTTGCATTAAAATATAAAAACCATCACGGCGTCAATCCATAATATATCCTTTTGGCACAACACAACACAAGTCGTAGCGGCAAGCGGCTACCTACCCCAATATTATGCGGTGGGGGTGGGGGATGGGTCACGTTTTTGCTAAGGACTAGTGGCAGCTGTGCCAGCATCCTTAGTAGCTTTTGCTGTGAGCGAGCAGCAAAAAAAATTTAACCCGCCCGCCCACTCCTCAATTTGCGGGAGCCAGGTGAGTATTATTCCACTGAGTGGTCAGTGTGACAGGTACCTAACCCAAACTTATCTAGATGATGAGTTTTTCTATCTTTCTTAAAGGGTCTCACAATGGTCGAAGTGGAGGTTGGACATGGTACAATAAATGTATGTGGAATACATCAAGTCTGTCTACATCAAGCCGCCAGCGTTTAAAGGGTCGATCAAGCAAATAGACCCCTTACAGTTCGTCGGAATGTAAGGCATTACAATAGGTTTCCATTTCTTAGGAGATGGAAATTATTTTGTGTTGTCCTCCAAATTGAGTTGCTTTGACGTTAAATGTAAATATCTTTTTTCCTTCAAGAGATATTGGAGTTTAAAGAATGGCGGTCATTTTACCTGATGAGGTCATATTCTAAATACTTGAGAAGCCTAAGGTTGTGATAAGCAATATATCACTCAAAGTTCAATCAAGTTATCTAGTATATAGTACTCTAGCTATTCTTCAAAAGTAGCTATAGATATAAGTTGTCATAGCAACAGCCTCGGTTTCAGACCACCCCTACCTAAGATTCAGGTTTTTGAAATTTCGAGAGAGATGGGATGGAGAATAAGGCTAAGTTAAAATTTCTGTTACGGTCATAGACCCAAATTTAGTCAAACAATTTTCTGGTCAATCAAGCTAAAAAATAAGAAAGCAATCGCTGAATAGATGAAATTGTTCTTAGGGGCCTGGACACCAGTGTGTTGCCAAAGCAACCACAGTTTGTGTAGTTTCATGTTTCCTGTTTTGAATACAAGTATACGGCAACGTTTGGGTGACTTTCGTCAAATACTCTCAGAGATATACTGAAATCTATGTTGAAGAAAACTGTGAGTCCAGAATATGACGTCATCCACCTCCTGAATAACATACACTTGAAACTTGAATATCTCTCTAACGAAAAATGCTAACAAGAAATGGAAAGCCCCAGTTTTCTTCTTTTGTAGAGTATTTTAACCTGTGCTTAAAATTCAAGTGAAGATTGGAGACATTAAAACTTCAACGTAGTGGCATTTTTTCATACATCGGTTCACTGCTAACAACACTTGGAAAGCATTCGATCGAGGCTCCAAGTTATTTCACATAGTTACTCGAATTGCAGCCTCGATTGCATGCTTTATGTGTGAACATTGAACTGATGATTGGAAAGTGGCAAATGAAATGATGATTTATGCAAAGTGGGCAAGGGATTGTGGTAATAGTAGGATGTGACGGCAAGAAAAAAATTGGAATTCCAGCACCTATATAGGGCTTGGGTGAATGAAGGCCTCTTAAGATAAGAGAACCCGTCAGTATTGTCTTATTAGTACGAAGGTCTATTGTTTTGTAACATTATTTTTGGGTGCTCTTAATTTAAGAAAGCTATATGTAGCCAGGGGTGAATTCAGGATTTTTAAAAGGATACAGCATACCTCACGCCAACACCACAGGAAACCTATAAAAGGCAAGAAAACCCAATGGAGATTTTGCACCATCACGTGCCTATCCCATAATACTGCTTGGGCTTCCTGTGGTTAGATGGCAGAACAAAGTCCCTTTGCTTTCGGGAGTTGAATAAGCCTGAAGCGAGATAACGTTTTGCCCCCGTCTCTAGACCAAAAATTTTAATATGAAAGAATTTAAAAAACTATTATGGTATATAGTCGGGGTAAAACGTCATCTCGCTTCAGGCTCATTCTTTCTAATGTAAAACGACTGTATTGTTCCTGCCATCTAACATGGCTGCCATCACGTGGTGTTGCAAAACCTCTGTAAGTCCTTCGCAGCTCAGTAATCCGTGATGATTAATTCCCTGACACGGCAAATGAATGAACATATTATACATACAATAAAATGTACTCACTCTTGCATCGTCTCATGTGATAACAGGATGAGAAATGGCCTTAAATTAGAAAAGAAAAGAGTTATTTGTTTGTAGTTAAAATACACAGGTATTTATTGAAAATCTCGATTGGTCGAGAAACTCACACTGTCACACGATAATCATCTCCAGCGATAACCCAAAATGGCGGCCAGCCGCAAGTTGATGGTTTAGCCTGCATGCGCCTGTGTCGAAACCACCTTTCTACTTCTCGTATTTGCCATCCAAGTTGTTAAGAAAGCCCTACGATTCTTTCTTGACTGGGAAGTCTGATACACTTTATCACAGAAAGGATTACCAATGAAGTGAACTTTTTTCTCCTTGACTCCAAGATACTGGACAAAAGGACCTGCTATGACCCTGAAATTGTGAAAAATCAATAACATTTAAAACAGATAAAAACAAGAGCTACTGTGAAATTCATAATAGACCATTTTTGAGTTCCAAATTAACGCTGTGTTCCTTGTAACAGACCAGTGTCTAAATATTCACAAATACCAACGGTAAAGTAAAGAATGCATAATTTCAACAATACAGTTTGAAATTCCATGGACCTTCACTGGAACACTTGAATATTCTGCACAAAGTTAAGGCTAACCCTGACCAACAAAGGACTCAAAACTGGAGGATTATTTGTTTTTCAAACAATGTTTCCAATAATATTATGTTAGGTTTATATAAATTTTAATGTTATTATGGCAGTATACAACATGATGTCAATAACATATACTATCAATCAGGCAGCATATAAGGCTGTGACCAACTAAACAGTAGGCTGTACAAAAAAAATCCATTATTGCAGTTATTATTATCATCATCATCAATATTATTTCATTACTTATGTTGTATATAGATAAATATAATTTTTCCTCATAGTGAGGAAACAGCACATGTCATCCTACAGGATGTTTTTGAAGGACATCAAACTGAAATTGCTAGGTTTCAGTCTTTAATTTGAATCTCATTATTTGCTCTAAACGGAGATTAAGCAGGGACCATATGCTGTAAGTAAAAATTCTAATGATACTTGCGATACTTCCTTATTTCAATGGAGTTAGTCACCAGAAAAGTTACAAAAATGAGACCGACAAGGATTATGGGTAAAATATTTTTATCTTTCAAATGCTTGATAACTGTTGTTGGATTTGCATTTCTTTAACCACCTAGTTGCAGTCTCACCTTTTTGAGCATCCTCAAGCTGAAGTTTGTATCACAAACGCTTCACTTGTTCGATATAAAAAGTTTCCTATGATCCCCAGTGATCTCAGCTTTCTAGGTTTTTGTTGACTAATATTTATAGAAAGATATACAATCAATTGAAGAATCGTTGTCGGGTTCAAAAACATATAACATATAGGAGCTGAGACCGAAATAGCACATGGGAAGTACGTTAATTAGATGCATGCTGTGACCTGTCTTTAATACGCTTTTGGCATTCTAAAACGACTGCATGGTTGACGCAAATTGTTTTAAATTTAAAATAATTATGTCATTTCCCATGTGCCATTTCGGTCTTAGCTTTTATGGAAAAATATCAATTAATATTTGTTATTTTTATCTCAATACATTATGCAAATTAGCAATACTTACCGTCATTCCTTCCACAATATTTCCCGCAGTTATCATTCATGACGCAACTCTCTTTTTTTTGGCCTCGACTTTCTCTTCCTGATAAAAGATATAATGCTTCAACTTTAGCAAGCAAACAAAACTTTCATATCATCTATGATAACGTGGACAACAAAATCACATCTTTACCAATTGAAACAATTGAAAACAAAAGAAATACATGCGTTTAGTGCTATTGAATTCTCTTTCACCATACAAAGAGGTTACTACACAGGAAGTTGTGTAATACGGGTGTGTAGTTTTACGAGTCATTTTAGTATAAATACGAAATGACGAGTAAAAATACACATCCGTATTACACAAAACTTTCTGTGTAATAAATTATTTATTATACGACCGAAAATGAAAAAAAATAGACGCCCTAAAGGCGTATACTCGGGCTACCTGTGTATAATAGAATGTAGAACTTTAAATGGAAAACACTGAGAGCACTAGTTAATGGAAACGGTACTGGAATGGTGCAAGTGATGTTAAAATAGCGCATTTCAAAAAGTTAGTGGGTTGATAAACTTACTGTGATTGATTCTGTGATTGAGACTTTTGTAAACATGGGATAAACCAGCATATTTTTGTGAACCTGGATTTGTCAAGAGTGGCAAGTAATAAATAAGCTTATGACTTGCATTTATTGCTCTTTTGTGTGAGTAAAAAAGTGATTTTCTAGAACATAATTAACTCCGTCTGGGTAAAGCACTACCATGGCCAGTGTTTCTCTTAAACTTTCGATGACAACTTTTGACATATGATTTAATTTGTTCGGGATTGAAATTACATTTATTAAGATAACAATGAATTCTAGATAACATGGGTACATTATTGACCACATACTTACGAACCATTTTCTGTATTTTTCTGCTTTTGTGCAAAAGTTGGGTTAGTCGTTTAACTGGGACTCTACTTAGTTCTCGATCACGCGAAACAACACGAGGCCTGTGCTCAACATACTGATGAATATGAAATTTAACATAACGAGACCTGCATTCCTCTAATAAATGTGACTCTTTATTGGGATAAACAAATACAGATAATTGTACAGCTTTTTCAAACACATCGCAGTCATTTAGTAAAGAATCTACGAAGTCTTGGTCGAGGTATTTATGAAATGTACAACAAGAACCATGCACAGGGCAGCGATCAACACGCTCGCTACTAATAGTTCAAAGAACGATAGAGTATTGAAAAATACATTCAAAATCGTAATCGTAAACGAAAACAATACAATAAATAAAAGACTTATCCTCACTGTCAATGATATATGTCCATACTTTTTGATTCTGGAAACGCATTAAATGTTATCTTGGAAGATTTAAACTGACGCTCGACATCTTTTAGAGTGGGTCTACCGCGAACGGCGTGTGCTTTTGTATGTATTTTGAGCACCTCAGCAGAACAGCAAGTCGCCATTACTTTCCAATTAGTTTTCAAGATATAGCACGAGAAGCAGCTAGCAAGATAAGCAAAAGGAAAAAGACCTACAGAACCTTCGAAAAGCAAAGCAAGTCACATGACTTGTGGTAACCCGCCTCGTTTTCATACTTGCAGGGGAACACCGCAGGTAGGTAGGTAGGGTAGGTAGGTAGGTAGGTAGGTAGGTAGGTAGGTAGGTAGGTAGGTAGGTAGGTAGGTAGGTAGGTAGGTAGGTAGGTAGGTAGGTAGGTAGGTAGGTAGGTAGGTAGGTAAGGTAGGTAGGTAGGTAGGTAGGTAGGTAGGTAGGTAGGTAGGTAGGTAGGTAGGTAGGTAGGTAGGTAGGTAGGTAGGTAGGTAGGTAGGTAGGTAGGTAGGTAGGTAGTAGGTAGGTAGGTAGGTAGGTAGGTAGGTAGTAGGTAGGTAGGTAGGTAGGTAGGTAGGTAGGTAGGTAGGTAGGTAGGTAGGTAGGTAGGTAGGTAGGTAGGTAGGTAGGTAGGTAGGTAGGTAGGTAGGTAGGTAGGTAGGTAGGTAGGTAGGTAGGTAGGTAGGTAGGTAGGTAGGTAGGTAGGTAGGTAGGTAGGTAGGTAGGTAGGTAGGTAGGTAGGTAGGTAGGTAGGTAGGTAGGTAGGTAGGTAGGTAGGTAGGTAGGTAGGTAGGTAGGTAGGTAGGTAGGTAGGTAGGTAGGTAGTAGGTAGGTAGGTAGGTAGGTAGGTAAAATGGTAAAAATACCATTTATTTAGCTTTTTACAAAGTTTTTCAGGACGAGCGACCTTGTCTAGCGCTTACGAAAAAAACAAATGACGATGTCTTTGAACTGATTGGTTCGCGTAAAATGTTCTCTTTTTCTATTGGCTCTCATGAGAAAAACCCTTCAAATGTTCAGTAGGGAAAAAAAGTTGTTAGTTTTTGAAATTTAGTCAAACAAAAAGTTTAATTACATTCTCAAAACTTCCATAAAATATGATGAAGTGATTACAAATTGATTGCCTAAACTGTCAAAACTGAAGGGAAATATTCCTAATGGCAAGTAGAAAATGAAAGCGTCGTTCAACAAGATAAAACAGCCAAAATGAAGCGTAAAGGTTAATTTTTCTGCCTCGTGGAATCCGGTGCTGGCTTCATCACTCTTGGACATGCTTGGTTTTTGGTCGTTTTAAAGGCTGTTGATCTATTTCTTCTTGTTGTAGCATTGTTGGATAGTTAAATGTTATTGTACAGTCATTGAACACTGCTCCAGGAAGCACTGAACTAGGAGCAATTGAGCTACTCGGTGGATTAGAACTTTGCAAGGGAAACGGCCGGCATTGGGTACGCTCGTTTCCTTCTCTTCGTTTTCTTTGCTGTTCTTCTGATGCTTCGGAGTAGAAATTGATTGACTTCAGGTTTTTGTGACCAGATAGCTGGTCGATGTCCAATGGATTGACATTTTCGTGTCGTAACGTGGTCATCATCGTTCGTCTTGCCGAGTGAAATTTGGAAGGTCTTCATCCGAAAAATCTATGTCGCATACCAGATTTCTAAAAGCGTCGTCGTCCATTTTTTTCAAGCAAAACAAACTCTGAGCTCGTTCGCGTATATGTACGCGTGACCACTAAACTGGTTAAAACCAGTTTGAAAACCGTGTAATACGGAATTCCAAACCGTGTAATACGGTCTCATATTTGCACTCGTTTTGGCCTTTATTTGCACTGAAAAGCGCGCGGTCGTATAATAATGCGCATTATGCCCTTATTATGCGTACTTTCTTGCGCATGCGCAAAGCCCACATTCCAAAGAAAACCATTGTAATGCAAATAGCAAACAGGTATATAATGTGAACGCTCCTCACTATTGCATAGTGTATGAACAACTATGACTAACAATTAACCTTGCTTTTTTTTTCTTCTTTTAGCTTAAGGAGTCTGAATATAATGAAAAAAGCAGAAAGTAGAAGATGAAAATAAATTAATTGGAAATGCTAGAGTGAAGTCATTAAAATCATGCAATACTACTAAAACCAGACGTCCTTTGAACTGTGAAAAAAATTAGTAAAGTAGTAATAAATTATGCGTTCGGTGTGTATATAATGAAGTAGAGAGAATAAGAGAAAAATATCATATGCCCTTGGCTTTACACCTTTACGGTGTTCAACTTACCTATAGAGAAAAAATATCGCTCTGGGATCCTCACGAATACCCTACATTTCATATTCTGGCTGCGTTACCAGCGTGGTTGGTCCTTGTAGTGTAGTGGTTAACACATCGGACTAGAATACCGAAGACGTGGGTTCAAATCCTGCCAAGGGCATATGATATTTTTCTCTTATTCCCTGTGAATAAAATTAGACGACGTCACGTTCCCACGCTTCAGGCGCGACGCTGGCATAAGAGTGATCACGTTAAGTACAATTTTTATCTTCTAGCCCGCTTTGCAGAGATGAATTTTGGATTGCGTTTATATGGGAAAATAGGCCATTTGCATTATGGCGTCATTTACTACCACTACCAGACTCCATTGCACGCTGTCTTTTGTTCTGTTAATTAGCACTAATTGTCTCACTATTCCCATGAGGAACTACAAATTTGAATAAGAAAGAAAATTCACGAAGCATTTTGCTAGTGGTAGTAAAATGACGCCATAATGCAAATGGCCTATTCAGCCCGCTTACCGGGATGAAATCAGTCATGTGATCATCCAGCCTCGTTAGCATACGAACTCGTCACGCGATTATCAGAAAAAAAACATGGCGGCATGCGCAGTAGGATCAAATCCAGCCCGCTTACATTATATGGGAATTTTTATTATCCCGCTTGCCGAGATCCCGGCACCGCCCAACCGAGATCTCGGTAAGCGGGCCAGCCCGTCTCTCGATATAAACACAAAGCATTTTTTAAACAACGAAAAGAGGCCAAGCCGAGATCTCGGCAAAGCGGGCTAGCCCGCTTACCGGGCTAGCCCGCTTACCGGGCTGGCTCGCCTCCATATAAACAGCCCCTAAGAAAGGCCGATATTTTACCAATGGGAAAGCACTAAGCGAAGATATAAGAAGTAATATCATCGACTCTGTAGTGAAGCAAGGAGGAGATTACGTTTCTGGATATTTTTCTGAAATTAGGAGAAACTACAACGTTAGTGGCAACCTGTAAAGAATGTTGAGGTACAATGTGATGCAAGCAACGGCTTAGGAGCAGCTCTACTACAGAAAGGAAAGCCCATAGCATACGCAAGTCGAGCCCTAACAGAGACGGAACAACGCTACGATAGAGAAAGAGATGCTCGCAGTCATCTTTGCATTAGAAAAGTTTAACCATTACACCTACGGTCGACACGTCACAGTACGCAGCGACCACAAGCCTCTGGAAAGCATCCTTAAAAAGTCCATAACCTGTGCATCACCACTACTACAACGTATGATGATGAGGCTGCAGAAGTATGACTTTGAAGTCAACTACAAGCAAGGAAAATACATGTACCTTGCAGACACTCTCTCCCGAGCCTATTTAGCCTCGACAGAACACCCATCTGGTACAGAGTTTGAGGTAGTAAACAACGCGAGTTGGCTACCGATGTCCAGCGAAAGGATTCAGGAAATCCGAACAGCCACAGAGAGAGACGAAACCCTGCAGATCCTAAAACAAGTTGTTTTACAAGGGTGGCCAGAAGAAAGAAAGGACCTCCCTGAACAAGCTAAGCCGATTTTTAGCACTCGAGATGAACTAACGGTACAAGATGATCTTATATTCAGAGGACAGAGAGTTGTCATTCCACAAAGCTTAATGTGGTTAAATTTAAGCAAAGTTAACGGGGAGTGGAGTGCTGGCCAGCGGTGTGAGACTTGCGCATGCGCAGTTGCTGCCTAAGGCCTCGTGGTTGCTGTAGCTGAGTTGCTGTTAGCCATTGCCTTCATATCGCGGTTTTGCTTCTGGTTTATACGCCTTTTTTCAAGCCATCCTTTCTCAATCCTTATTGTTAGTGGTTCTTCCAGCGTTTCGACGTCTATTTACGATCGTCTTTCCATTGTTCCTTGTCCTCGTGTTAATTGTTTGGTCGATAAAAAATGCCCCGTAACACACGCAATAGCTTGGACAGCATGGTTCCTACCTCTTGTTCTTCTTCGCTGGCTCCACCAGTTTCGGTTGAGTCGGCTTGTAATGGCGTCCCTACATCTACTGCGCCGTCTACTGAGTTGGTTACATCTGTAGTAGAAGCTTTAAAAGCACCTTTGGCGGCCATGGTCAACTCGGCTTTACTAGCGGCAGGCGTTGCCTCGTCATCGGCGGGTTCTTGATCTTGTCCCGAGAACAACGAGGGTTCTTCGACGCCTCTGGCCAACCGTACTAACCAATTGGCCCAGACTGGCTCATCTATGCCGTGGAAATCCATGGCCGGGTCGCCTCCTTCTTCATCAACTGCGTCTTCGGCTTATTTGCCTCCGCCATCTTGCTCAGGTACGTCTGCCTTATCTGTACCTTCATTTCTATCGCCTTTTACTCTCCCTCGGCCCGTAACTGTCCCAAGTGCCGCGACGTCGTCTTCGTCATTTTCGGCGCCGGAAAATTTCCTGGGGAACACGCCCCCCCTTAACCAGCCGTTTGTAGTGGGTCCTGGTTATTCTCCCGTTCCCTACAAAGTGGTGGCCCAATTCTTGCCGGAAAATTTGTTCATCTTGAGGACTTGCTGCCGGAAAACATCTCCTCTCAAGAACCAGAGCCACAACTGCACTTCCATGGCCGCCTCATCCTTTGTAACACCGCCAAGAAAAACAAAAAGCAAATTTCAGGTAATACATCTTGGGTGGAAGCTTTCACCATTTATTCTTTAATCGTCGGAAAATATTTTCCCAACCGCAAAGACGATTTGCTCAAGTACAAGCTCCTTATCTTGCGCACATACCGACAGTGGCAGTGCATGGCTGAACTATGATCGGGAGTTTCGAGGATATGCTGCTGCTGAGAAATGCACAACGTGGTCAACAATGAATGTCCAACTTTACAGTTTTAACACTGCAGGTACCCAGGTGCGCCCTCGAGTGGTTGCTTCAACTACAGCAGGGGGGAGGGGGGCCCAAGGTAGTTTGACCTAAAGGGTCCTTTGCCACTCTTGGAATGCTGGTCGGTGCATTGCCCCTTCTCCCGAATGTCGGTTCCGCCATGCTTGCAGTAGCTGTGAAGGGGACCATCGCAAGAGTGCATGCCCAGAGCCGATCAAGCCCAGAAATTTGGAACGTTAAGATAGACGTTAAGAAATTTGGAACTCGGACAGAACGCTCTGTCAATCCGTCCGAGGCCAAGGGCAGATAATACCATTAAGCATGTGACTTTCGACTCAAGGCTGTGTTATTAGGTTCAGAGAACAGCACCATTTTAATTTTCGTTCTAGTTTGTTGAATATCACTTAGACACTACATTGTGCATCGAAAGTGCTTTGAGAAATGTCCCAGTTCACCCATCTGACCGACATCTTTTGGGCATGAGATGGAGGTCAAAGTACTTTGTTGACCTTGTCCTTCCCTTTGGTTTGCGATCAGCCCCCTTCATCTTTAACTCAATCGCCAATGCAGTGGAGTGGATTCTTCAGTCTAACTATGGGATACCTGACATCCGCCACTATTTAGATGATTTCGTACTAGCTGGACCTCCTAATTCAGCTTTATGTGCTAACAATTTAGCTATCGCTACATCCATTACCGCTGACCTATACACCCAGACAAGTGTGTAGGGCCATCCACCTGCCTAGTAGTTTTAGGGATTGAAATTGACACAATGGCCGAAACTCTGCGTCTCCCTGCCGACAAATTTGCTGCTAACCTGGAACTGTTGAGAACTTGGTCTTCTTACAAATGGTGCCACAAGAAACAACTTCAGTCGCTGATTGGTGTACTCCATCATGCCTCTAAGGTAGTTTGGCCAGCTCGCACTTTTCTTCAGAGAATGATTGATCTACTCTGTTGCTTCCGAAAAGACGATCACCCCATCCGCCTGAATACAGAATTCAAGAAAGACCTGAAGTGGTGGCTGGATTTTTTCAATCAATGGAACGGGATAAGTTTTTTCCTGCTCCCCTCACTACAGCCTCCACCTACGGTTTGCGTAGGGTCAGACGCCTCAGGAACATGGGGTTATGGTGCCTTCCTCGATTCTGATTGGTTCAATGGCAGGTGGTTACCTCGGCAAGCTTCCCTCTCCATTGCTTACAAGGAGTTATTTCCAGTCGTACTGGCAGCGCATATCTGGGGTCACGGTTGGAGAAAGCAGCGTGTTCTGTTTAAGGTGGACAACGAAGCTGTAGTAGCAATCTTAAATAGCAGGACTTCCAGAGACTCTTCGATCATGGTTTTACTCCGAAGCCTTCTGTTTGCAGCAGCCCGTCATGGCTTTTCCTTTTCAGCTGAACACGTGGCAGGTATTCGTAATGGGATAGCTGATGCTCTTTCTCGTTTTAATATGCAGGTCTTCCGTTCTCTGGCACCGAACGCCAACCTATACCCAGCAGAGGTCGCAGCTCAGCTTCTGTCTTCTCTGACATCGGTTCTCTAAATATTCAGTGTTTGGTCTATTTATCTGAGGGTTTAGCGCATTCCACCCGTCGCTGTTATTCTACCGCCCAAGAGAAGTTTGTAAATTTTTGCTACCAAAGTGGCCGCTTATCCCCATCAGGCTCACCATGTCCCACAGATGAATGGACCCTCTGCTTATTTGTGACAATGCTGGCCGAGTCGATGCGTCATTCCTCCATAAAAGTTTATCTGTCAGCTGTCCGTTCCCTCCATATTGAACAAGGTTTCGATGATCCACTTCAGAACTGCTTGCGGCTCCAAAGAGTGACAAAAGGCATTAAGCGAACCCGAGGTGTCGCCTCTTCTTCGTCTAGACTTCCTGTTACTCCAGAGGTCCTGAGAGTAGTACACCATTAGCTTGGCCACCATTTGTACATTGTCAATTTTGCCCTCATGCTAGCCATTGCCACCTGGGTTTAGTCGCGTACACCACACTACCTATGGATGTTGTGTCTGCATGCGTGACAACTGGAGAGGCAGCGACTGTTGGTGCTTGGAGATGCAGTTTTGGGTGTTAGTCGGTCCCATGGCTCCTGCCACGGGTCGACCAACTCCAAGCACCACACTAAATGCTTGGAGAGCAGTAATGGAGGTTGACCCGTGGCTTGGTTGCCATGGTTACCTCTTGCCAGCTAGTTGCCATCGCCTACCGCTTTGCCAAGCACCTACTCTCCATCGTAACGACAAGTAAACGACAAGATATGAAGCAAAAAATACACTCCTCGCACCTAGGTATTGGATCTTGTCTTAGCAGAGCCCGTGAAGCCTTGTTCTGGCCTGGCATGTCTGCAGAGATAAAGGAACTGATTACCTCATGCGAAATCTGTCGAAACTACGAAACTACACCACAGAAAGAAACACTCATGTCACACGAAGTGACGAGGAGACCATGGGAGCAAGTTTGTGCAGACCTATTCACGATAGATGGAAAAGAGTACTTAGTAACCTCAGATTACTATAGTAATTTTTTCGAAATCGATCGGCTTCCAAACAGTCGAGCTTCAACGGTCATTCTAAAGCTAAAAGAACGTGTGATTAGCGACAACGGACCTCAGTTCTACTCTGACGAGTTTGCAGACTTTGCAAAACAATGGGACTTTGTCCACAGGACAAGCAGTCAAGGCAATAGCAAAGCAAACGGAAAAGCAGAATCAGGCGTTAAGACCGCAAAGAAGCTTCTGCGTAAAGCAATCGACGCTAAATCTGATCCCTACCTTGCGTTTCTTGACTACAGAAACACTCCGACCCAAGGGATGGAATCAAGTCCAGCGCAAAGACTCTTAAACAGACGTACGAGGACATTGCTGCCTATGACTAAGCAACTACTCCAACCACGAATGGTATTTCCAGAAGCCGAAATTAAAGATCTGAAGCGCACCAACAACAACAGGCCAAATATTATAACCGAAACGCGAAAGATTTGCAACCACTGGAAGGTGATACGGTGAGGATGAAACCTTTCCAACTCGGTAAAAAGACTTGGAAAAAGGCAACAGTAAAGGAACGGCCGGATTCATACACTTTGGAGACACCAGAAGGAGATACGTACCGCAGAAACAGGTGTCACCTGAAGAAGACAGCGGAGAAAGAAACGCCGCATCCAGCGATGACAGGGAGGCCAATTGAGATACCATCAACACGCCCTGCAGATATCACACCTGCACCACAGACAGACCCTGTCAACCCACCTACCGCGCCCAATGATGAGCCCATAGTACCCTCGCGCCCGCAAAGAGCAAGAAAACCACCCACATATTTAAAGGACTATATCCAATAAACATTAAAATGATTTAATACAGATTATCGATCAATTATGAACTGAACAATGATTACATGGTCATCAGAAAACTGATGATGATTTTTTTATATTTTTTGATTATCACATATTATTAGATACCATTAGACTTTTGAAGAAATATTTAGTTTTTGTTTAGTATCCCTGCAACCATTCACTTTATTAAAAAAAGGGGGGGATGTTTCATTATGTAATCTTATTGGCACACATATGACGTATGCATATATCCGGTTATCAATGTAACCTTAGTTAGTCATTACTGAGTCTTGATAAAAAGCTCATTTTGAGAAATTGACTAATAAGAAAGCCGATCAACTTTTTCCTTCGTCTTCCTCTCCTAATGAACTTGCCAATTCTTTTGCCGACTTCTTTGAAAACAAGATAAAAGTTTTCCAGGCTGCTTTCGACGATGCTGGTGTTAATGATGGTAATTTATGTGAAGGTTTAGCACTTGACAAGTATTTAACATCTTTGAGGGAAATCTCATCTAATCATCTTTCTAAACTCATCCTTCCCTTAGTGGCTAAATCATGTGATCTTGACCCTGTGCCAGGTATGCTTTTGAAAAACTGCTTTAAGGTACTTCTTCCAGTTCATGGGCTAGAATGCCGGTCATCGGTACTGCGCATGCTCTAATTTCTTCACACAAAATGGCGTCTGCTCTAATAGTAAATTGTATAGACTATAAAACACATTCAAAGATAAAACTGCTTTAATGGTCAATTGAAGTACTTGCCGAGTTCATTTCCACTAAAATATCATAAGTAAAGTATTATCCCAAGCATTTTAAATAAATATTTGGTCAAACTAAACGTACAAAATTACCTTAAAAAATCGCAATGTTGGTCCCGTATTCTCCTTTACCAAAACAAGAAAAAGCTGAAAATTTGTCAGATTTCATCGTGTCTGAGCCACCGGCCTTTCCCTTGACTAAATTTGCCCAGTTGGTTCCTCAAAGTACATGCAATCTTCAATACACACGGCGATTTTCACTTCTACAGATGTTGATTAACAGCGTCCATTTTAGAAGAAAAATGGGACATTATTTAAAATATCAATATCTATCTATCCTCTGTTTCGGGACCGGATCACGGCCTTGGTCGCTTGCGAGAAAAAAATATTTTGCGTCGATTTTTTGCGAAGAAACAGGACATGTTTGGTACGAAAATAAAGCTCTAAATCCCTGCTTTTCAATCCTGCTTAGGACTATGGGAATGCGGAAAAGCAATTCTTATGGCCAGCGTTTGAATGCGCTGCACTTTTACTTCCGGTTAATTACCCGCGAATTTTGACTTATCTATGATGGCTGCAATACCTTCGTCTAACATTCTAAAATCGTTTAATATACCAAATATTGAGAAAGAAGTTACTTTATCTACAAACCATTGCCATAATTACATAAAGAAGGAAACTGTTCAAGAAAATGAGATAGCTTTCACGATTAATATAACAGTGAAGGTGCTTAGGAGCTGGCATGACAACAAAGATGGCGATGTCCTCAAGTCCTTCTCTTACGTTCAGATTCTCAACGTTTTGATTAGTCATTACCGAATCAAAATAAAAGAAGGATGCAGTCGAATACAAGAAAGGCTTAGACGAGTCTGTAGTGAAGCCAAGAGCAAGAGCTGTAAGAGTCAGGGGAGAAAAAGATGTCAACTTCTACAGAGTGTAAAGAGCATCGCTGTTTACTACGAGGAGCTAGCTAATTTAGAAGAAGAGCTAGAGAATGCAAACGAAAATTCCTATGCTTTATCAAAAGAAAACGAAGAGCTGCAGCGCCGCTGTGAAATCCTATATCATGAGCTCCAGGATACTTTGAAGGCTAAACAGGTGAGCGAGCAAGGATTGGAAGATATCCAGAATGAATATGAAGAAACATTGATTCAAAACAAACACTTGAAGGATTATATAGATAAAACAGGACTGGCAATGGATTTGTGCAACACTGGAAAACAAGTTGTGGAAGTGCAAGAAAGACAGCAACGCAGAAAAATAAAAGAATTAAAGACTTCTGTGGAAAGGGCCCTCTGGTTTGCTGAAACATATGGCTTGAAATTAACTTCTGCTAGTTTTTGTGATGAGAATGGAAAAGACTATGATATGAATTTCAGTGACAGCCCTAGGACAAAGGCATTTAAAGATCTGCCTGAAGACGAGCAAGCAAAATTAAAACAAATTTTGTTTATACAAGATAAGTTCTGTGTTGGTGAGGCTGCATATCATGAGCTGACAATGACTGAGGCTGGCGAGGGACTACCAAGATCATATTTGATCCGTCAATGCAAGGAATCCCTGAATGATATGTGCCACATTGAACGAACACCAGGAAAGACAGAAGGTGCCCAGGTTAACTTTGTAGAGGAACTTACTAAGGTCTTGAGAAATCATGTAAGTGTGTCAAATACATCTATCTGGAATAAAACAGATTTCTTCAATGTTATATTAAATCATTTTTGAAACAAAACTAAATTTCTATCACCACAGATAAATAAGCTTAAAGAGGTCAACAATGCTGATTTATCAAAAGTAGAAAAAATCAAGGTAAAACTGAGTGGAGATGGAGCCAAAATGACCAGGCTGACAGGATTTGTCATCATATCATTTTCAATTTTGGATGATGAAGAATCTGCAATGTCTTCAAAGGGTAGTTATTAAAATTTATTCTTATTTCTTTCTTTCTCTTTCTTTCTGTCATTCCTATTTCTTTCCTTTTTATTCCTCTCTTGGTACATATTTAAGGGATATTGGTCTTTAAGTCTAAGTGAAAACATTGCCCAATCTTGTTATCAAGACTTGCAAAATATTTTTAGGTAACCACACAGTAGCTGTAATTAAGGGAGCAGAGTCCTATGAACTTCTTCAAACATCATGTTCTGATGTCTTCCGTGATGTCAAGAAACTCATAAAAGAAAAATTTATCAACATTGATGGGCAGAACATAGAGGTTGAAATCTGTATGGGTGGAGACTACAAGGTAAATAACAGTCACTGCTAGCAAATAACTTTTAAAAAGCTTAACATAAACACAATATTCACAGTAATAAATTGTATTATATATTAGTAGTTATTTTTTCCTTTATCTATACAGTTCCTATTATTAATTATGGGCATGAAGGGTGCTACTTCAGACTTTGCTTGTATCTGGTGCAAAATCCACAAACTGTTAAGGTAACAAGTATAAATGAATGCCAATTAATCAGTAGTTTCAAAAAGAAATGCCTTTTTCATTTCACACTCAATTTTCAACTATCAATAAATATTATTGTATGACAAAACAATGGGTATGAATATCCAACATTGCACTTTCATCTACAGACATGACATGAGTAAACCTATTGACTTTTACTGGGAAGAGGACATGAAAAGAACACTTCAAGATATCAAAGAATGTGCTCTTAAGCAATCATTTTCCTGTGAACACCATCCACTCTTGAACATTCCACTGGAAAACATTGTGCTTGATGAACTTCACTTAATGCTTCGTGTCACTGGTAAAAATTTTCCTTTCTGTCTCTCTTTTTTTGCTGTGCAGGGTAGGTTGGAGTGGGGGTTGAATTACAAACCCTTACATTGTGTATATATAATGCTTTTATAGATAAATTAACAAAGAATCTTGTGGAAGAGGCTACAGGAAGAGATTTTAAAGATAATACTGGCAAGCCCCCAAGCATGAAGACCACAACTCACCTCGACAACCTAACAAATGCAATCAGAAGCTGTGGAATATCCTTTGCAGTATGGGAGAAGACAAATGCTGATGGGAAAGCAAGTGGCCTGTATGATTTTACTAGCCTAATGGGTTCAGACAAAAAAATCCTTCTTAAAAAGCTTCCTTCAAAATTGCATCAAATAATCTCCCCAGACACAAGTGACATTGTTGTTCAACTTTGGAAGGTATGAAAAGAACAACATATGTAAGACTTAATTGTAACAACTCATTGTTTTAAAACTGTTTCATCTAAGGACTTTGATGATATCTATTCAAACTTACTTCAAAAACAAGATCCAACAGATGAGGACATTAACATTTATTTTACAAAGGTATAAATGGTTAAAATAGAGAAACAGTCACAAGTCAGCTGTGAACATATTGACTGGTAGTATATAATTATTTTGTCTTGTCCAGGTCAAATCATGGGTGAATTTATTCACATCACTGAATGGAAAACTCAAGGGCTATGGAAAAGCAAATATAACCCCTTACATGCATGCTATGGTTTATCATGTGCCTCGTTTCATGAAAATACATAAGGGAATAAAAAAGTTCACTGGACAGGGTAAGTTATTATGGAAAATGATAAATGCAGCAGGTGAAATGGAATTGAACTCATTTATTTTATAAAAATAACACTATGTTCTTGGCTAGCAAATTTGAAATAATTAAATTCCTAATAAAGTGTTTCTTAAAATTCAATACACTATGCACAGGAGTAGAAAAGCTAAATGATGATTGCCGGAGAATCCACCTACTTAAGTCTAACAAGTGGGATGCAGCTAAAGATGTACTTCTTGTTGGGAAAAGACTAGAGCTCTTGAGTGAATCATCAAGAACACCCAGAACCTACAACAAGAGATCTCACACTTACTGGTCTGGTGAAATTGCACAAAGTAGAGCAAAGAGACACAGACTTTGTAATGAGGAAGTAACTCCCACTAATCTTATTCCCTCAGACCTCACCCCAGAATCAATTAAATCTAGACTAAAAGAAATGGGAATAACCACAAGAATTCGAAATTTTACAAAACTACAAGAAATGTACAGAAATGCTATGATGCAGGCTGCTGATAATTAATTACAATAGCATGTTTATAATTTTTTTAATTGTATATACTTAAGTTCATATATTGTCCATGTTGCATGCTTTTTTAGGGATTGTCATACAAACTTTCTCTATAGGAATCTTAGGGGCCATTTCCAATTTTCCATTCTTTACAATGTAATGTGAAGCAGTCCAAGACAATACTGGCTTCGCCTTTACAGGAAAATCTATTGTAGTACCTTCTCCATGCTCATTGAGAACATAATACCAATGAGAAGGCAGAGTTTCAAATCCCGCAAAGTCATCTTTCTCATACATCATGTGTCCTTTATGTTGTGAAGGACACCCTTTGTTATGCATGATAAATCGCCAGACATCTAATTCCAGATCGATGTAAATTGAAGACAAAGTCTTGCTTTTTAAATAAGAAACGACCGCGCTAAAAAAGTCGCGGCTTGCATTCATAATCCTCTGTTCGGAGGGCTTAACTGGATAGTTGTAAGTTCTGAAAGCAAAGTCAAACATATTTTTTCATTTCAATAATTAAAATTCAAGTTTGTCTCTTTTTGCGATTTGTTTGTCTCAAAAAACACCGAAAAAGTACTAACCTCAGAAGGTATGGAGTTAGATTATTAGATGGTTCCCAGTTGCAAAATCTAAAGACCATCCTTTCCATTTAAGAAGGTATTCGTAGTCCTAGGAAATTTATATGAAAGAGTTTATAAACAAATTACTCGTATACGTATGCTAGCTCATATCACAGTTTAAAAACACAAAAATTTAAATTACTCTACTCACATTTTTGGTATGCTTTCTCTCAATAATTCTTTCCACTTCGTAAATTTTTCCTTTTTTCGTTTTTGGCACGGTATCATACATTACTACCGAAGATAATGAGTTCAATTGCCGATAATCTTGAATTTCACTTATACTTCGTTTTGAACGGGAAGCCATGTTTGTTTTCTATTTTAAGAGGGGCCACCGCTGATGTCGCGCCCGCGAAATGACCGGCATTCTAGCCCATGTATAACAAATATTGTAAATCTTTCAATCTACGGCTACTGTGCCATCGAACTTAAAAGAGGCTTTAATAAGACCACTTCTAAAGAAGCAAAACATGTCACCAGAGGAGTTCTCTAGTTTCAGGCCTGTTTCAAAACTGAGATTTATCTCAAAGGTTATTGAGAAGGTTGTTGCTGCTCAACTGAAAGAGCACTTTGAGAATAATAACTTACATGAAATTTTTCAATCTGCCTTCAAAAAACACCATTAGTGTTGAGACTGCTGTGTTAAGGGGGCATAACGATCTACTTAAAGCAATTGATGAGCAGCGTTCTGTTATTCCCATATTGCTGGATCTCTCTGCTAGTGGTGTAGCGATACATCGAACTTTCGATTAATCGCGATGTTAAAGCCGCAATAGCAATGCATCGATTGTAAAATTACACTATCGATAACTATCGCGATACTTAAGTTGGACTATTGATAGTTTCGATAGTTTTACTAAAAGGATTTTAAGCAGAAAAAGTTGTTAGCGGGTAATTTACATGTAAAAATTTGCACTTCAGAACGTGAAAACAACATCCTGTGCATCGTCAAACAAACCTTACCGCCTGAGACTCCGGCAAAACAACACGCTTGGGGTGCCAGTTAAAAACATGTTTTAGTCTGGGGAGTTCACATGCTTTGCACGACAAAATGGCTGTTAATTTTGAGATTGTCAAGAATAATAAGGGAAAATTATTCATCTGGAAGTACTTTGGTTTTGTGAAAGAGTACGATTCAGAAGTAGACAACAGGTGACATTGTTACAGCAAAGAGGGCACAATTGAAGTCTGAATATGTTGACAAATTATTTTTTTTGAAGAAGAATTGGAACATTTCATCATAAAAAAATTCTAATCAAAAATCAAAACTAACAATTTTATAAAGTATTGTTGTAGTTACCGAACATTCTGTGCGAAAATGACTAGTACGTGAATAAATTCTGTATTCTTTATTATTGTTGAAGTAATGATTGTGTACTCAATACTATCGCAATACTATCGCAATAGCTAGTCTCCTATTGCAATACTATTGCAATAGTTGGAACAACTATCGTGATACTATCGTGATAGGCAAAAACTGCTCAATAGTCACCACTACTCTCTGCAGCTTTTGATACTGTTAATCATGATATTGTGTTGGAAAGGATGCATTCAAGTTTCGGTGTGAGTGGATGTGCTCTCAAGTGGTTTAAGTCTTACCTAAGTGATAGGTGTTTTCGAGTCAGCGTTCAGGGTGGCGTAACAACAAGCCGCTTCTTCCAATGTGGTATCCCACAGGTTCTGTATTGGGACCCATCTTGTTCTTGATATACACCTCGCCTATTGGGGATATTTTGCGTAGACTTGACATTAATTTTCACTTATATGTTGATGATACGCAGTTATATATTACATTTGAAACATCTTCATTGACTGAACTTGAGGCTGCAAAACACAAACTTGAGTCTTGTGTGAATGAAATTGATGAATGGATTACTAGGAACAAGTTAAAATTGAATGCTGATAAGACCGAAATTCTTGTTGTGTCGGCTGCTCATCGTCCTAGACCTCGTATTGATTTTCTTAAGTTTTCTGACTATGATATCTCTCCTTCTTCAAATGTTCGTGACATTGGAGTTATTCTTGATGAGGAATTGTCTATGGAAAACCATATCACCTGTATTTGCAAGTCGTGTTTTTTTCATATTAAAAATATATAGAAAATTCGTAAATATCTCAGTGTTGAAGCATGTGAAACTCTTGTCCGTGCCCTTATATCTTCTAGGTTTGATCTTTGCAATTCCTTGCTGTATGATTTGCCAACATCTTTACTGCAAAAACTTCAGCATGTTCAGAATGCAGCTGCTCGGCTTGTGTCTTGTGGTCACAAGCATGATCATATCACTCCAACTCTTTTTCGCTTGCACTGGTTGCCTGTTGAGCAGCGCATTGAATTCAAGATACTGTTGTTAACCTTCAAGACTCTAAATAATGCTGCCCCTTTCTACTTTAGTGAACTTGTTAAGCCATACGTCCCAGCTCGTTTCCTGAGATCAGCATCATCAAATCTTTTATCCAAATGTTCTTTCAGGCTTAAAACATATGGAAAAAGAGCTTTTTCGAATGCCGCTCCTGAGATATGGAACAGACTCCCGCCAAATATTAGGTCTTCTGTATCAATTACCAGTTTCAAACGGGAGCTTAAAACCTGGCTATTTAAGCAAGCGTACAATTTATCTTAACTAATTAATCTTAGTCTATTGTTGTTATGATTTTATGAGTAAAACAAATGTATAGTTTAATCAAATAGGTCTTTTCTAAATTTTAACTCTTAGTTATAATTTTAATTGATTTTTAAGATAAATAAATAAAATTTTAAAACCAAGTCCATTAGTAAATAAATAAATAAATGTTACGTTATGTATGAGTGTGTATGTATTGAAGCAAACATGTATTGATCAAATAAATGTTAATAACTGTTAATTCTATTATGGACAATTTTATGGAAATTGTAAAGCGTTGTTGAAAACACTCCAGACTTTGTACACCTTGAAGAACAAGACCAGCAGCTAAGTGGAGTCTTTAGACAAGCTCTGCAATCCCTTTCTGACACAGACAGTATCTTTTTAAAGGAATTCGAGACAACAGCACCTTTCGAAGAGCTTGAGTCCTCTTAAGAGTCCACTGGGGAGCCGGTACAAACAGATGATGAGCCGATTGCCCTTCGTGCGAGGATTTCGGCCCTTGAAGCTGAAAACGACGAATTAAGAAAGGAGCTAAATGCTCGAAAACAACACCCTAGTAAGTTTAACACTTGCATCAAAAAAAGTTATTAAATCTTTTTCTCTATAGAAACTTTATTTCTAACATAATTCTCATTTTTTGTGCCAACCGCTCATTAACCTATTGTTTCGTTTTTATTTTCAGTTCCATCTCCTGAAGTCTGTGCTTTTTTAAAAGCATATGCAAGTTCTTTCGATGAACAAACTTGCATGGATATGCTTGAGGATGTTTCAACCACCACTCCTACCGAGCAATACAAACTGAAAGCAAACCTTTCTCCGTCAGCTGAGGTAATTATTTTCTGGAGTTATTTACAATTGTATGTATAAATTTTCATGTCCCTTTATGTCTTACTTCTGACTCAGGGCACAAATAAGGTGAGACTCCTCGAATCAACTGACGTCTTCGTCGACAGGACGAAGTTAAGGATCGGTACGACGGCAGCACAGAGCAAAGGATCGAACGGTCCACAGTTTCTCCTCCAGAAGCTCATTCCTTTGGTTTTTTCTGTGGAGGAACTGGCAAATTCCTGTGGCCAAGGCAATTAATACTCTAGATAAGGCTTATTATGACACTATTGATAATGTTTTTGTTGACATTATTATTTCATTTTCAAAGGCTAATGAAACTGGTGGGAGCACTCAGACCGAATTGGAGGGAGTAAAGCGGTGCTTTAGTTTCCTGGAAAGGGCTGGCTTGACAATCAGTGTTTTCATTTCTGACCGACATAAAGGGATTGCCAAGTGGATCAGAGAGCAGCGCAAAAACACACAACACTTCTATGACATATGGCATGTGGCCAAGTCAGTCACAAAGAAGCTTCTTAAAGCCAGCAATGAAACAGGTTGTGAGATTATAAGACACTGGATAAAGGGCATCCGACGCCACATGTTCTGGTGTGCAACATCCACAAGGTCTGGGTTTGGTGACCTCATTGTAGCAAAGTGGAAGTCCTTCATCCCTCGTGTGTCCAATATACACACTGACCACCCTGACCCCCCGTCCCCCTGTCATGAAGTGTAACCATGGAGAACTTGAAAAATGATTGTGGATCAAAGGAGGTTAGTTTGTTTCTTGTGGGTCTCCTTAGTAGGTCTACAATAGTTTGTTGGCCTCACATCGTCACAATTTGAGATGCTTCATGAGTTTCTTAATGATGTTTGCCCTCTAGAAACAATCTCATACTGGGGTTACAAAGATCGGAAGATATCTAAAGTAAAGTGCCAGCTAGGAATGTCCAAGTGGTGTTATCGAGAGAAGCTGTGCATTTGTATCTTGAGGCTAAAAACTGGGTTCACCATCAGGACGTTGTCTGTATTACTCAGTTCTCCCGACAAGGAAATCAAAGATAGCTATATCAGAGTAATATTTACAACGTTTATTCAGCTGATGTATAAGATTTTTCGACAAATGGAGATGGTGATGTTCCCATCGAGACAGATATTGAGCCGCTTTCTACCGAGGGTTTTCAAGACCCTTAAAAATGTGCGATGCAGCATTGACTGCACAGAATTTCGTGTTGAAACGTCGAGGAACTTTGCTCAACAAGGAAATACCTTTTCCTTGTACAAACACGCCAACACTTTTAAGTGTCTTATTGCATGTACACCACATTTTTATATCACATCTGTTTGAGGGAGACATTTCTGACGTTGAAATTTTTGAGGAAAGTGGAATCATGAAGCACATTCAACCAGGGGATGTTATTTTAGCTGACAGAGGCTTTACAGTTCAAGAAAACTTGTACCCACTCCAAGCCAAAATAAAAATTCCTTCATTTTTGAAGGGGAGAAAGAGCCTATCAGCACAAGAAGAACTTGACACATCAGTTATAGCAAAGGCGAGAATACACATTGAACGATTCAATCAGAGACTCAAACAGTTTAAGCTTGTGGGAAGGAAAATCCCTCTTTCGATTGCTTCATTAGCTACACAAATAGTGGTAGTTGCTTGTGTGCTTGTTAATTTCCAAGAGGTCTTATGTAAGTAAATCATGCATGTGATCATAGCTAGGGGATGCCTATGATAGGGTGCACCTGCACCAGGCTCCCATTGCTGTGAACAAACCCAAATACAGTGTATAATATGCCATATACTTCTGAGCTTGCATAAAACACAGTATGTTACAAGTCATTATATATAGCTTTGTTAAAGCACTGTTTGGGTTTTAAAATTCACTGGTATAGATTAAGTGAACAATAGGCTTTTGTAATATTGACATACGGAATTAGCAATTTGACTAAAGAAATGTCACATGGTTTTATATCTGTGTTAACAAATAAGTGGCTTTCATAAACCCATGAAATACACTTTAACATGTTTTATCGCACTACTTCACTCCAATTCCTTTGTTTTCTGCTGTGTTTATGTAACTATTACACTGTAATCAGTACAATTTATTTCATGAGTTAATGAAACGCATTCTATAACAAAGAAGAAAGTTCAAAAAGTAAAATGATGCTATAAAAAATGATAAAAATGAAATGATATTATGCACTGAAATGCAACCTGGTGATTATCTAAACAATATAAATTACATGGCTTATTGAATATTCATGTGGCTGTGACTTATAAATAGAAAGGCCAGAGTTTGGCTTTCTGTACTCTTTAAGACCATCATACACAAGCCGTGCATGAAAGTGGTTGAAAACACAGATATAATGATGGCCATCCCATGAAACACTGTCTAAATATAGCTCCTTTGCGTAAATAGCCTGCTCTACTGGCTAAGTCCAAAGAAAAGATAAAAATATCCTCAAAACTGCAAAAGTGACGTGCTGTACTTGTTCTCATACCAGAGCAGTGCCATGATAGATACTGTGTTCCATTACAATCAATTAAAATATTTTGTGTGCATGGAATTCCAGTTGATGGCTGACTGTAGAACTTTCTTTGACATAAAGTGGGACCAGGATTTAGCCATACAGATAGTGATTTTTAAAACGAATAGTCTTGGCCTGAAGGACACCCAAGTGTATTGCTACGTCCTGTGTGTGTTGCATGGTGAAGGACATGAAGCTAGGTTACATTATGTTGTGACTTCACTTGTAAGAACAGAACTAAATAGTGGCATATGGTAATCTGCCTCATTGCCAAATAGGTCACCAGGTGTTACCAGAGGTGGTGTAGGTAATGTCAATTTAGCATCTCCAAATTGGTGGAGTTCCACCAAATGAAGTGCTCTTTTAATTTTCTTTAATCTCCTCTTTTAAGAATTTCAAGGTTTATCTTCTTTGATTTTACCAAACTTTGTAAAATCATGAGCCAGTTGTCAAGAGGGCATGTGTTGGTAAGATTTAAACCTCTATTAGTCATACCTTCCCAAGGTATGGCTATCAAATCATCAGGGATCTTTGACTGTGCTAGGAAGCTTGCAATGTCAATTTCGTCTTGGGAATAACTGTTATCAATATGACAAGATGACTGGAACAGGAATGGGTGGGTATCAGTACTACCATGTGACACTGCAGCCTACAGTGTTACCCGGTAGTACTAATACCCACCCTTCACAGCCTAGTGTCACCTGGTAGTACAGATACCCACCCGTCAAGGTCTACATTTTCACCCGGTAGTAAAAATACCCACCTGTCACAGACTACAGTGTGACCTGGTAGTACAGATACCCACCCGTCACAGCCTACATTTTCACCCGGTAGTACTAATACCCACCTGTCACAGCCTACAGTGTTAGTGTTCGGCACAAAAACGTTAAAACTCGACTCTGGTGATTGCATTGTCATACTTGCCGTAGTGCGCACCATGATCCCAACACGAATAATAGGTCAGTATCTAAGCTACTGTGATCAACAAAATTTTGAGCCAGCAGGAGAGCGTAGCCTATACAGAATGATAGAAGTTTGTGCTGCTTCTCTACAAAAGTCTCTAGCAGGACTTGATAATACAACTGCAGAAGGTAATGATGCTATTGATGACTTGACGGAAATGACTAACACCCTTGGCACCCATGGAGCAGATAATGAGTGGGTGAAAGCTACACAGAAAACAATTAGAAAGGCGAAAAGATATCTAAAGACGGAGTTTAAAGGCCATGTTGGACGAGAGAACTGTTGTGCTGATCACTGCACGACCCATGCACTTACTGACCCAACTGAGAAAAAGTTTCAGAGAAAATGCCTTCAAGATCATGATGAGCAGTGTAGTAATTGCCTGGCATTAAAGGAAGTTCTAGAAGATATACAAGCTCAAATAGATAAGGTTTCCATGTCTGAAGATGAAAGAGCTAGAATGAAACACGAGTGTAAGCAAAATGTGAATGCAATTGATGCCTGGAAAGCTCACCTTTTACGCACAGTTAATCAGGAAGAAGCAAAGCAAGATGCCTTGGCAGCCCTTGACGCAGAAACATGTCTAATTGTTATGGATTGGGCGATGAAATTTCTGCCGCATCGATATCGTGAGCGCATGAGTGAATTTTTTGGAAAGAGGGGTAGAAGTTGGCACGTAAGTGCAGTTATCACGAAAAAGGAGTGGAGTGCTTCGTTCACTTATTCGACACTTGTTTTCAAGATAGTTTTGCTGTGTCATCGATCATAGAACACTTGCTGAAAACCATCAAGCAAGAGTCACCCCAGATGAATAACCTCACCGCGATAGACATGAAGAATGCTTTAGAGTCTCATAATGGAGTAAAAGGATGCAGAGCTGCAGTTGTTAAAGTTGATGTTTTGGCAAATATAGCTACCAACAACATACCAGGTATCAGCTTGATGAATAATTTTGCATACATGTCGAAGAGCGCGATCCGCGTCTGGCGTGCCTACAACACTGGCCTGGGAAAAACGCTGAGCTATGATGACTTGAATGTTAACCCACAGCAGGACACCAATTTGCACATACTGCATCGTTTTGGACCACGCGATGATCAGTTAGGCATGGTCAGCAATGCACAGAAAACAGAAATGGATATTTTCTCTTGTTGTGAAAATACTTGCGTACTTACATTCAAGACCATAGCGGAGGCGGAGGCCCATATGAACACAGGAAAGCACGTAAAGGTGTCAAAATGCGATTCTGTCTACGACAATGTCAAGAAGAGATGGGCTGAAAGAGTGACAGAGATAAACGTGGTGTCTGGTGAAAGTCTGCAGATTCCCGTGGTTCAAGGAACATCAACAAACACATCAGAAAACACTTCATCTAAAGGATGGGCTCTAAAATCAAACAAAAGGGGTCCACGGATGATAGAAAAGGCCAAGTTGTTTCTTCTTGAAAGATTCAACTCTGGACAAACGGGTCAAAAGGCAGATCCTTCTCAGGTAGCGAAAGAAATGAAGCTTATCAGGGATGATGCTGGTAACTTATTATTTCAACCTGGGGAATGGCGAAGTGGCAAGCAAATAATTAGTTTCTTTTCTCGGATGTCTGCCCTCCAAAAACGCAAACAGCCTCAAAGTGATATACAGGACCTAGATGAAGAAGATCTTGTTGCCCTTGAGGCAGAAGATGGTATTCAGGCATTTCACGAGGTTGTCTTGGATGAAATGGAAAGTTTACTTCACCCTATTACTGCAAGTAATGTGGACATCTGTGATTTGACAAGAGCTGGTAAAATGAAAACACTAAAATTAACACAACTGCGCGACATCTGCAAACAGTTAGAGTTGGAAACACCAGGCCGTCAAAACAGGAGAGACACATATATCGTCGCAATAGAAACATATGCAAGCACTTGCTCTTGCCGTAGATAAGTATTATAATAAGGTAACGCATATGAAAACGCACATTTTATTCTCCATTTTGGCATTTTCGTTCACACGTACATTTTTGTAAACGGCGTTTTCGATGATTCGAAACGGAAGTTTTAAAACGCTCTCACCAGTACAGTGGATCAGATTTTTTAGACAAAAAACGTAAACAAAAATTCAAATTCGTAAGTTAGAAAAGAGCAATATCAAAAACAAGCCAGTACTATAAAATATTCATTTCATTTATACATCAAATAGTATTTTTAAGAGTTCGCAGAATAGTATCAGGGACAATATAAGTGAGCTTACTGATACACTTTATAGCCACCGGTGGCCAATACAATTGTTGTAGTTACCTTTTCTGGCAAGTTATATTTTTAGCGTTGTTTTACATGTATGGTCATTATACTTCTTGCAATCAAATTAATACTATTAAACTAACAGAAACCCTAATAAAATGTCCACCATAGCAACTACAAGGAACAATTTAATTTAGAAGAAAAGTTTTAATTACAGCAAAACTGTTATTTTTTGCGTCAATATTTGATTAGCATAAATTCACTCTATGTATATGAATACAGGAAATGTGAACTAAATCAAAAAGCAAAACACCTATTTAAAAGTAGTGAGACCAATAAAAACTGTATCAGTGTATTTTTTGAAACTGATAAATAGGTATAAATAATTTAAACTTTAACTAATTTGTGTCAACAGTCAAAACGATTCTCAAATATATGGTAATTATAGGCTTGTCAATAAGACATTCCACTGGCGCATTATTATCATCGAAAGCCCCCCAAAAAATATTTCAAAAATAACCTCCAAATTTCAAATAGGTGCTACACATGGCCTATTTGTTTGATCTACGTCTATGTTTATTTGTATCGAAGAATTCAGTGTAATCACATGAGGAAAACCGTCTAGACACTTTGGCGGCAGGCGTTTGCCGTGTGTTAACCATAGGAAAATAGAAAACGTCTAAATCTCCAATAATCATAGATCCCTTTCAATTTATTTTTGATTTTGATTAAGATGATATGGGGCTATCCGAATATGTTTTAAGATTAAAAATAAACTGCCGCACGAACGAGAAAAGGGCATTCAAATATTGCTAAAATTACGTTAGCTTGAAGAGGGCATAAACCACTATCTACTTGAAAGTCTCTAAATTAACTATCAATGTAAAATATTAGAATTCCAAACTATCTTCGCATTGAAGTAGACACATTTAACGTGTGTGAAAAGTTTCATTTGGAAAATCAATATGGAATTATGATTTTTCATGTCTCAAAGTTGCTCTAATTATAGGCGGGTTTTTTGGCCTTTTCGACCCAAAAATGAGGGGGGTGGTCAATCTCGGAAACGAAAGGCCCTGAATTTGTTTAAATCCCACCATTAGTAATCATATCAGATAGGTATCACATGCTGTAAATATTATGGAAATCGGCCGACCCCCATCCGTTGACCCTGCCCGGTTTTCTCAGACAACGGCTCTTAAAGGCTGATTTGTTTGTCTGAATCTCAGCAGGGGTCATAATTTCGTGACGTCACGACTGCGCTCCGCTATTGGTGCTTGATTGTCTATATTTAGCCCCCTGTGACCTCTACTGTATCTTCATCTTCTGAGTCCTCAAGTTCTCCTAGAACTGCACTCGTACAAAAGTCAAATTTACCATTTATGGGTTCTTTACAGTGCCCCTCAACCAATGACTTTTACATTTCGACGGCTTCTGTATTTTGAGGCGAAGCTTCCATGCTCAACATGACTGTAACTGGGATTTCTAAGCCACCTTGAATGAGTGGCGATCGTCGATGGTGGCAATCTTTTCGGCCCCTCTCATTAAAAGGAAACGTGTAAAAGGGGATATTTCCCTAGGTAAATGGCCAACTGTTACACTAGCAAGACGTCCTGGTAATAGTGCGGTGGCTGCAATTGCATAGCGTTCATGGGGGTTGCTTCTCTCAGAAATGCATGACAGTTTTTCCCCAATCTTTGGATTCCAAATTTCCTTGTAAACGTGATAAGACAAGACAACATGGAAATGAATATTGCAAAGAATCAGTTACTGAATTATTTTCCATTTTGAAAAGCACAAATGTATGTAGACAAGGTAGAGCAAGATAAACTCTTCACCCGACCAGAAATAAATTGTGACAGCTATGTATCTTACGTAAGATGCCTCTGAAAAAAGACAGATTCACACGTGAGTTTATAACCTCATCCTCAGCTTGTTGATTTGGAGAAACATGTGGTTATTTCAGTATGGTTTTACTGCTTTTAGGAACAAAGATGTAGGTCTCCGAAGTATCACTGCCAACTGCTGCTCATTTGCCAAAACAAGAAGATACCTTTTTAGGGGAGATTGAATATAATGAAGCCTCTGTTGCAATTGTTGATCTCTCGGATCCATCGAAGCAGCCTCCTAAAAAGCGAGGTAAATATACAAGCTTCATCGGAGAAGATCCAGCAAAAATTGGAAAATATGCTTGTGAGTCGGGAAATAAGAAAGCTATCGAACAATTTGCCAACGATTATCCAGGTTTAAAGGAAAGTACTGTCCGCAGCTTTAAGAAAGCATACCAAGAACACTTAATAGTTGACTAAACCAAGGCAATATACAACCGATAACCTCGCTCGATGGTTCAAAGCGTGGATGTACACCTATACTTTCTGAACTTTATTCTAAATTGATATCATTTCTCAAAAACCTCCGTGTGAGAGGTGAAGATATAAATAACCAGGTCTTAACCGCTACTGCGATGGCTCAGATCAATAGTAATCCTGCATCACACATTAAATTTCATGGATTCCAACCTTCAAAGGGATGGATTCAATCGGTGTACAGGTGTTGCAATTTCTCTCGTCGTGCTGGAACAACTACATGACCACCTGTACCAAGGGGTTTATATGAGGAATGTAAACTAATATTTCCGACGGATATAAGTAACTGAATTAAACGCCATAAAATACCAGCTGAGCTAGTCCTCAATGAGGACCAAACACCAAGTTCCTACGTTTCTGTAGGCAAAATGACGGAGCGTAATGCAAAGTCAGTACCAATTAAGGGATTGACGGATAATAAACGGAATATCACACTTACATTTACGATTTCCTTGGCTGGTAATTTCCTTCCAATGCAGATCATTTACCAAGGCAAGACAAAGTTAAGTCTTCCTCGAAATTTCAAGTTCCCAGAAGGATTCTGTGTTACGCAAAACCCTAAACATTACTCCAATGAAGCAGAAACGCTCAAGCTTATTAATGAGCTAAAGCTTCCTCAGACACAGAAGGCAATCCTTATCTGGGATGTATTCAAGGGTCAAAAAACACCTAAAGTTGTATCATCTTTCTTCTTTGAACATTGAAGTCGTATCGGTGCCGGCAAATATGACCCACTTTTTTCAACCGCTTGATCTGTCTGTTAATGGGCCAGCGAAGAAGTTCTGCAAAGATAATCTTACTGCTTGGTACTCTGGAGAAGTCCAAAAACAACTAGAAAGTGGGAAGAGTATTGACGATGTGGATGTGGATCTCAAACTATCTGTTCTTAAACCGATTCATGCTACCTGGCTGGTAGAACTGTACAATTATCTTACCAGCTCAGAGGGAAGGGTCTATATCAACAAAGGATGGGAGAAAGCAGGGATCAAGCCAGTTGCTTTAAGCGAGATTAATTAATTTGTCTTTGTCTTTTTGTTGAAAATATCCATGTATTATCGTAGAATGATTGACTTGCCTTCATTCATGCAATCATATAGTCTACAAATAACTATGATCTTATGGATCTTAATTTTTTTCTAATCACTTCCGGTGGCGCAGATTTTAGTCCAAAAGCTCGTGCCTAAGCTTCCATTAAATGCTGATTATCTCGAAAACGAGCTCGGGACACCCTATTTTTCTTTCCAGATTTGAAATCAGTATTAAATTTAATATAAAATTAAATTTGGAAAATCGAAGTTTAAAATAAAAATCTTAAATCAATTTCCAAAAGTAGGCAGTCACCTTAAGGTATTTAATTTGAAGAACATTTAAGCTTTGGGAGAACAGAATCGCGAAACTAAAGTGACTTAGTTTTCACCTAAATTGGAAAATCGCAAAAATTAAGTGTCGCGAAATATCGCCATCAAAAAATCGCGAAATTTAGAAGTCGCGAAAAGTAAGTGGAATAAGGTATTCAAATAGACAAATAATAATTATTATTATTCATTTATTTTTTTTTATTTTTTATTTTTTTCATTTTATTCTCACATATGTAATTTCATTTCCTGAAGGCCCAGGGTAAGATTAGCTATTCGCTAAACCTAGGGTATTTCATTAATACTTTTTAAACCTTAAACAAAGTTATTACAGGCATTATGGAGAAAGGTATTATAAGTCATGAGTTATGTCTATCCCCCCAAGAACATGTATTCTAGTTTATTTATTCATTTATCTATAGCCCAAGAGTATGGTCTCCAAGTACCTTACCGGACAGATAACGGTACTTATCAGTTTATTGGAAAGCTTTTGGCCCTACCATACCTGCCCAGCACTGCTATCCCCCATCAGTTTGAAAGACCCCAGCATCAGGCAGCGACACCTTCCCTATCCCAGCTCACCGATTATATTGAGTCAACATGGATTATCAATAACATCTGGCCCCCATCGACTTGGTCAGTTTATCAGTATGCCATCTGAACCAACAACGACCTAGAGGGATGGCACAACGCCTTAAACCGAAAAGCTAACAGCAAGACCAAAGTACCGTTTTACCTCCTGATTAATCTGCTCCATAGGGAAGCATGGCTCATTTCCTTAAAGATAAGAATAGTTTCAGAGAAAAAACTCAAATGCTAACAAAGGCGCAAGTACCAACAGCTCCAAGAAAAATTTTCAGCAACTGGGAAAGGTATGAGAACGACAACGACGCCAGGCAACTGCTAAGGGTCCTGTTCACATTGATGTGCAGGCCCAAGAGGCTAAACTCAACAACAAAAAAGGGCTCCTTTAGGAGCTGAACAAATGCTTCAAAAGTCAATAATTCATATGCCTTTACCTCGATAATAATATTAAAGATTTTAGCTGCACCATACACCAACAAAAAATCATAGAGTTGACGAGCTGAACATTTATGTTGTGGAGTCAAAACAACATCTCATCCAAGTCTAAAGATTTTGAGCGAGTCATTTGCGTGTTTCTCTTTAACTTGAATCCCCTTTATTTTATCTAAGAATTCTTCATAAAGTTTAGAAGATGTCAGTTTCTGATTAAAGACTTTGGAAAAATTCAGAGTTCTGATTAAGATCTAGTAGTTTGACGAGTCGACGAGTTTTCGAGTCAATAATTTACGGAAACTTGGTAAGCTTCAGTCTGAGAGGCTTTCAAGAGCATAGAGACAGGAAATGAGGCGGTATTGTGGAGAAAACAACAACAGACAGACTGGTATTTCTGGATGAACCTAAGACACCAACGTATATTTAATTTTCCAAAATAAGCAAAGAAGAGGCAAAATACATGGTAAACCAAGATAGGACAAAACAATGATCATGATTATTTAAGAAAGTTTCCCTAAATAAATGCCTTTTTAGATAAGTATTTTAATTTGATAATTTATTTTAGCTGTATCATTACTTATATATTAGCATATTTTTTTATATGTATAGTTTAGTTAGTCAATTTGTAATCAAGGACGGTTGTCCTTTTAATAAATAAAGAGCTATTATTATTATTATTATCATAATCACCATTATCATCTTTTTTTTTCTTGTTGAATTCTCTATACTTGACACTGCACCAGAATCAGTAGCCACAATATCATCAATTTCACCAATCATTTTTCAAGTGGTTGCAGTAGTGTGACCAGGTTCACATACAAACCAATTATGAAATATGATCTTACATTACTAAGCTAAAATATGTTAGAAAATGTTACTACATTAAGAAGAATTCATCTCCCTCTCATAAGAATGTCATAAAGAAATGCATATTAAGAGAAATTACATCAAGATTATAGAATTTCTTTTACATCAAAAAGCCCATACAACCACCCACAAACGTGCCCAACATTTCAAATACTCTCAAGTAGAAGGAAGGAGAAGCTGTTTGAAAGCCATGGTTTTTCATATACTATTTCTTGCATAAGGTTGTATGTGACCTACTGGCAGTGCACTGCCCAAAACGATAGATATTCAAGGCATCAGTAATTCAGCGAGATGGGACTTTCACCCTTGCAGATCACAAACATAACAGAAAAGCATAGGCTGCACCAGCAATGTGCAGCAATAGTCAGAGATAAAATGATAATCAAAACACTGACAAAGGTTACTTTAGGAATTATATTTAAATTATATTTTGAGTATTTTTATAATTTTTTTATCATATTGAAATGAACCTAATTGCAAGAACTTTTCAATTGTCAATTTAAACCTTTCAAAATAGCAAAACAATTATTCAAGTTTTGTTTTAAACATAATTCCATTTTTTTATTTTTATATGATGACATTTAGGTGCATTGAAAATTATATTTACAACCTGGTTTTGTGTCAAAAGGTTTTGATCAATGAGCTTGGTGATGCACCCTGTCCATTTTTGCCCAAACTAGTGAATATGGCTTGATCTGCAAATGGCAGATATGGAGTTAACACAGATGCAATTCTTCTTATGAAAGCCTATCTCCTTGGTCGCCGCCAAAGAGTTCGGGTTGACAACGTATTTTCTGAGTGGCAACCAATAACAGCTGGAGTACCTCAAGGATCCTTACTTGGACCGCTTCTGTTCAACATCTTTGTGAATGACAACAAAGATATGGAGTTTGAATTGGAAAAAGATTACATCCCCAAAGACTTTTAACAGGTAGATGTAAAGGTATTTTTTAGAGGTCACATTTGCCATCAGAGAACAACTTAACAGGTTTAAACAACTCAACAGGTTTAAACTGATAAAACTAACTATCGTCCAATTTCCATTTTATCGACCATTTCTAAAATCTACGAGAAAGTTTTATATGATCAGATATATACTGCTATTTCTCCTCATTTTTCTAACAACTTGTCTGGATTTTTAAAGGGACATTCCTGTTGTACAGCTCTAATTAAAATAATTGTTGATTGGCGTGCAAGTTTAGATGATAGGAAAGGAATTGTTACCATAGCAGTAGATCTCAGCAAAGCCTTTGATTCCATCAACCATAATTTGCTTATTGCAAAGCTTAAAGCCTACGGCTTTAACACAGATGCAATTCTTCTTATGAAAGCCTATCTCCTTGGTCGCCGCCAAAGAGTTCGGGTTGACAACGTATTTTCTGAGTGGCAACCAATAACAGCTGGAGTACCTCAAGGATCCTTACTTGGACCGCTTCTGTTCAACATCTTTGTGAATGACTTGAATGACTTCATCTCTACTGTATCTCTACGTATGTATGCTGATGACACTACTGAATACTATGCTGACTACTCTCCTATGGTACTAAACTATACTATCAACAAGGAACTTAACTCCATCAAGGAGTGGGTTACTAGTAACCATCTGTCAATCAACACTGTAAAGACTCAAGCTCTCGTCATCGGAACGAACACTTACAAGTACAATCTTCTATTGGGTGATAATCCTGTGAAAATCAAGGACTCTTTAAAGATACTTGGCGTTACCATTGACTCAAAATTAACTTTTGAGGAACATTTAAATGTCCAGCTTAATAAGGCTTATGCTAAGACAAACGCTTTACGTAGAATAAGACGTTTAGTTCCAGCGCATGTTATGATTCAATTATATAGGGCTTTTATTTTGCCTCATCTTGAGTATTGTAGCCCTGTGCTGGTGGGAATATCTAAATTACTCTCAAAAAAATTAGAAGAAGCCAATTATTATATTCTTAGGACTTTATTAGGCCTATCTAAATCTAATTCTTATGACAGCATTCTTAAATCAATTAATATGGGTACCTTAGAACATAGGAGATATTTCCAAGTTTTAGTCTTACTTTTTAAATGCATCAAAGGGAATGGCCCTAGATATATTAATGACTTTTTCAAATTTCGTACAGTTAAGTATAATTTAAGAGGCTCTGGTACTAAACTTGAGCAATATTCATTTAACAGTAAATGGCGTCTTAATTCTTTTGTATCCATAGCTAGTCATCTTTGGAACAATTTACCATCTAATGCGAGAAATGCTGTTAACGTAAATAGCTTTAAGAATATCATACGTAAATTAGACTTCATACCTTTTATATATCGTTAGATAAATTTTTATTTATCATATATTGGATATATTGGGTTGTCCTTTCTTTTTTTTTTTTCTTATTTCCTTTATTAACTTCTCATTGTAAATAGATATTTATCATTTCATATTTTATATTTATTGCATATATACATATATATATTATATTTCATATCACTTTAAAATTTAGGTTATTTCTTAATAGATTAGTGCACGTGCGCATTTTAAACGAGTATGTGAAATGCTCCTAGGCGTTATGTGGATAAATAAACTATTATTATTATTATTATTATTAAGGTTGGAATAAGCTGATGATGCAGAAAACCTTGAGACAAGCTAAAGTATGACATGAAGAAATACCTGTTGGTATTTCAGTTAAAATGGAATAGCCCAATGAGGCAGAAGACCTCAAGGCCAGCAAAAGCAAAGTATGGCGTGAAGAAATATTTGTAGGTATTTAAGTTAAAATGGAATAGCCCAATGAGGCAGAAGACCTCGAGGCAAGCAAAAGCAAAGTATGTCGTGAAGAAATATCTGTAGGTATTCCATTTAATATGGAATGGCCAATTAATGCAGAAGACATCGAGGTAAGCAAAAGTCAAGTATGGCGTGAAGAAATATCTGTAGGTATTTCATTTAAAATAGAATAGCCCAATGAGGCAGAAGACCTCGAAGCAAGCAAAAGTAGGGCGCCAATCAATATCTGTTTTCCTCACATATTGCAGAATTAGTGTGACACAAAGTTGACTTATCTTTCAAAGTAAAAAATATTATTTTAGATGCTGAATAAATACTAAAAAGCTTGTACTGTACATGTAAGTCTAAAATTTATGGATGCCCCACTCGGACATATTAAACTTTATAGGTGAAACGAATCATGTCAACTGTTCAAATTGAAAGTCCTCACAAAACTGCAAAAAGGAACCATTTTTTAAGGTAATCTGATGATAAAGTAATGTTTAAGAGCTATACTTACGATAAAAAAGCAGTTTTTTTTACCAAGATTCTTCCACAACCGTCTTTGATTCTGTCATGCACACTTGTCCCACGTGATCAATGAGGATGGCAAGGGATGACGGGTACCAATGCACAGGCAACCCAACTGACTTTTAAATACTGCCCTGTCCACAGGCAGCCCAAAGAATGGCTTTGAGAAGTTTAATGGGGAAAAATCCAAATCCAAAACCAAATGCATATTGATTTAAACGTATTTTAAGGCGATTTAGGTGACTCTTTAATCAAGCCTTAGCAAAACAACTCGTTATTTTAAAAAGCGGCTTTTTGCTCAACGACATTCGGTACTAAGAGTCTTTTTTTTTTCAAGAGAATATTTTCTCTTGTGTTTTCAATTTCTGATTTTTCCAATGAAAATTACAAGTTCGTCTTGTTTACGTCCTCTTTATTTGTGAAAATCTGACCAAAAATGTCACCGCTTGCAACCATATATTTTGGGACCGATCATTATTTAACTAGGAGGGTGCTAGCCTTCTTGGTACGGTTGAACAAAGGACGAATAGCGCTATCCCAAGAATGACTCCCTGACCCAGTGGATAAATCGATTCTGTAATCCAATAAATTTATCTACTGGATAAGATATATTATCGGATAGCGCTATCCACCATTCGAAGCCCTGCAGGGCTTTCATTGGCAAAAGTATCCAAAAGGGTCACTAAAGGGCTTTATACCCTGGGGAAAAAAATCTTCTTTCGTTTCCTTTGCTGGCTTCCAACTAAAGTTGTTGATATTTCAAAAGTATTATAAAATCGATTCAAACCCATGATATTCAAACTAAAAGAAACGTCAATAAATGCACAGTCATTTTTATGTTTTAGACCTTCGTTGTCATAAATAATTTATTTGTCAATAAATTATCAGATAATAATAACGGTATTAATAATATATTATTTCAATCTGGATAAAATTATGGAGCTAATCGTTTTATATTATTTATTGCTCTTTGCTTGTAAATATTGCTTTTTGGCTGCAATCTCTTTTATATTATCACTTGCAGAAAATTAAAATCTGTAAATAAAAATAATAACGTAGGATTAGTTTTATTAGGGGTAGATGAGGTCAAGTTGAATGTCATTTTACGAGATCATCGGATTTGGAGAGGACTCGTCGCAAATCGCAAAGTATAGTGAGGTCTCTAAGAAACCAGTGAAATAGATATTATACTATTAGTTTGTGTCAAGAGAATGCTTTTTTGGCTGTCTTCACTGTAGGTTTTTCGCTATTTTCATCGCATTTCCTTATCTCGTCCGGCGGAAACTAAAAACATTTTCTGCTCGCATTAAAGTCGCTACAACTCTGAGCAATCAGGAATCGCATGCTAAAAATAGCTCAGCCTTGCGCGCGGAGCTAAAAATAGATTTTCAAGAAACTTTCATGGTTACAGACCCATGTATGGGAGATGTGCTCTCTTACTTAATATTCTCTTGTTTCTGTCTATTTGACTATTACACGTTGACTAGCATTTTTTTTAATTTAACGGATTAAATGCCTTCACTCTACTGTAGATAGAAATAGTCACTAATGACACTCATTATCAAGTACTATTTCAAAAGATCTCCAATCCTATGAGGGAGGGATATTTACCGGTACCCACCCTCTAAATCAATTAAATCGGGTCAGTGTTTTATATTTGTATTACCTCAATAACATATGAAAAATATAACGCTGTACAAATGAACCAAGAGTCCGATTTAAACTCAAATTAAATTTGAATCCGCAACTTTCAAAATCGAAAACGGAAAAAAGTTTTCTGTCCACACGAGAAAAAGGAGAAAATGTTTTGCGTCCACACTGAGTCCGATCAGAGGCGGCAAAAACACTTCATTGCACATCCGAGCATGTGCATCGAAGCTGAAATTGAGCCTGCGGTGAATTTTTAGCCTCTCCGCCATGTCATGACGTCATCGTATTCAAAAACATTTCGGATACGAAATGTTCTCCGTCCACACTAATACGGCTAGCCGGCGTTTTCAAATTGTTCCACTCTGGAGACCGTATTCGAAAAAAATCGTTTTCGGTGAATAATTGTTCCGGATTCGCCCGAACTAGTGTGGACGGCAGGCCTAACCAAATAAATAAAAATTCGGATTCAAATTTATCCGGCGAAGGGGCCTAAGCTACGTACACACGGTTCAACGTTGCGAACAATGTTGCAATATCACATGACGCGATTTGTTGCACGCAATGTTGTTTACGTAGAAAACGATCCTGGTTCCCCAACGTTGTCTGCAATATGCGCGCACTGTTGCACCTTGTGTCCGTAGCTTTGGCGCTTACAGAATTTGAATAAGACTTCTGGCTTTCACTTCATTTGGATTGTGTTTCTTTCTCAGGTGTTTATTAGAATTTCGCGCACTTTTTCCAATATGACTTAGCTTACTTTAATTTGCTTGCAGAAACAAATCTTGGTTAAGAAGATTCTGTCGACGTGCTCTCTCTATCGCAGTCATTAACATACTCTGACAACGAACTTGAGAAAAGTCCATTTGGTCGTACGGCTGAATGAAAAACATGCAATCAGTGATGGATATCATTAATAAAAGTATATAATTTAATATTCATTTATTCACCCATGGACCATATATCCACCAGAATTACATCCATTGTCACCCATTCATCCTTCTATCCCTCCATCCATATCTATCCATCCGACTGATCTATATGCATACTTTCATCATTCAATCCCAGTCATCCTTTCATCCCCTCCCGCTGATTCACCCCACAATCTGTCCATCCAACCAATAATCAATTTGCTTATATTTTTATTGATTCCTTCGAACATTCACTCACGATGAGAATACTCACTGAGAGAACAGTGTGCAGCTTGTGAAGTGTCAGTAATAACATAGCAACACCTACGAAATGGAGATCACTGAGACCAGAACCTAAAAATAAAACATAGAAAAACATTTAAATCATCCGAAAGATAGATCACATTTTTATCTTAATTTACTTAACCTTCTAAGTCATTACTAAAGCAAGCACAATACATTGTAATATCTTTTTCAATGCCGGCATCAGGCCAAAGAAACGCGTGTCTTACTTTCAGTGCTGTTTTATCATATATATTTTAAAAATTAAATATAAAGAAATAAGGGTTTTATTTTTTGTCTTTTTTAATTATTTTGCATTGTAAAAAGTCCTCAATGCTAAAGCTTGATAAGACAATATACAATACAAACACATTCATCAAAGAAAGCTAAAAACGTTGTTTTAAGTTGCTATCACCGGCCGATGGCGATTTTTTGACATTTCAGTCAGTTCATATCACAAGCGGGCAAAGTAATCACAGGTCAAAATTACGACAGCTTGCAGCTTAGAACTGATTGAAAATCAGCGACAGACTGAGCAAATGAAAGAACCCATATAAATCTGTCAGTGTAAAATTGAAATGTCATGTAAGGAAGAAGTTGATTATTGGCCGTTTCTTTGAATCTGACGCATCTGCGCACCACTACCATAAACAGTCTGAGTGCTAAAAGCGTTTTAAATTTAGAATCGATTATTTTCTGAAGGAACAGGAATGGAATTTTAGAAGTCAAGCAGAAGCCAAAGAATCAAGTTCTGTTTGGCTTGAGTGAAAATTTAGCTAATCAAATTTTTTTTTTTTTGCCGCAGCTCAATATTTTCATCGTTGCGGGATTCAGACTCCATAGACAACAGCTCTTAGTAAAAGGTATAGGATTAAGATAAGATTTACCAAATATTTTTTTGTGTTTCACGCTCCTTGATTTGATATTTGTTCTTATTTCCAGCGTCTTATACCTGTATAGGAAATATATGCATGTTACCCCCCACCCCAGTTTGAGTTTGATCGGGTTTGAACTGTAATTTGGCCATGTAAATGCACTGTTGAGCCTAGACTTTTTTTTCAGGGTTCAATAAAACTAATATTGGTCTTAATACATATTTTAAGATTCAGTAAGTTCTGAATTGTTTTATCCCACAAGGCCTTGTCATAACCTATTCCTGTTGCCAAGGTGATGGAAAAACTTACCCGTAAGGTGTCTCCAGAACGAGTACGCCTGCGTTGCCATGGAAATACGCAGGGAGGACCAAGTACAGTTGAGAAGTTTTGTGGTCCAGTGAGAAAGGATGGACAGCGCTGTGGATACTAAAAGAGAAAGGAAAATTCAAAGTGCAAATATAATTGAATGAGGACAAAATTCGACAGGACATTTGGAATTCAAACTCAGGTAAGATACTCGAGCAAAGGGGTAACACAAAACAGGCAGAACGAAGCCTGGGAGTGGATGAACAAACAATGAATGGTGAGATGAAACAAAGAACGCAGCTCACATGCAGAACAATACATATTGTTCACCATAATCCATGCTTGCTTTGTTTTTGTTATTTTATCCAATCCCAAGCTTCGTTCTACCAGTGGACACCGACAAAGCAAATCAGATTTCGATCTATTGTGAAGCGACACGACAAGGCTAGATGGGAATGGGAATTATCGACATACTTCGAACCAATGACAGTGTGTGTGAGGTCTCTGATCATCCCATAAAATACCTCGAACCTATACACCGTCCGTTCACGACATGACACGTCCGTACCGTGAGATATTCACAGTCTTACTAAATTTTTTCTTTTAGAAAAAGAAACATAACATACACTTTTGGGCGCAGAGTAAAGGCGTGGCGCGGATAAAATATCGTACGCCCCACTGAATGTTAAGAAGAAACTTGCGGACTGGTGTCGGCTCGTTCTTTTTAATCAGCTCCGCCATTACACCTGCCAACCTGAGGAGGTAAAAACAAATATAAGCTAAAAGCAATATTGAAGGTTTGTCCTGGTTCGTGGGTGCTGAAGTAAAAGTAAAAGCTTGCGGCGAAGAGCCTTTTGATGAAAACGAATCAGAAGTTATATTTTCAAATACTTTTTGGTAGCATTTAAAGCTTGATAGACTCATCAAGCATTAACCAAGACAAAGAATCCAGCTAGGACTGGAATAGAGAATTAAAATAGCATTACACACAAAGTAAAGGACTTAGTTTTTTTAATTGGAGAAAAATAAATAACTATTAATAGAACGTCATTGCATGAATGCTTGGTTAGATTTGTGAAATAACGGCGACACATCCCGAAGCTACTTTTTTTGCCTATATTTGCTTGTCTTAACAGTGCTTTTAACGCGAAAGTAGGTGAATTTTACTGTGATAACCAGCTGAGCGGATATACGTAGAGGTTCGAAGCGTGACATCATTTGTACATGGAAAGACTGTTCGACGAAGTTCGACCCGGAAATACGTCACAACTGAAAAGCTCTACAGAGAGAAGAGGGGGGGGGGGGATTTTTAATACGGTTCTTTGATATAATTAGATGTCAATACGTTAAATAGAGCTGTTAAGGTACTTCCTTGGATGGAAATGATATCAAATGAGACATCATATCATCAATTTTCTCGCTTTTTACCTTCCAGCAAATTCCACCCCAAGCCTTTGATCTTTGCTGTTATTAAAACCCTGGACAAGAAGCCTTGCAAAAATTTTCCCTTGCCTGTGAGGAGAGAAAATATGGGAAATCATTAAGGACTTAAGGACATTAAGGACCTTTCTTAATCGACTATCAAAAGAAGGTCTTAACGCGCGCTCCAATTACTATTAGTTTTTTAAGAGTATCTATAATCTATTATGTTCATATCATTTCTTTTTCTATTAATTTTCAATTTGCTAGTTAAACCATGCAAAAATAGAAGATAACTTTTTAGTCGCAATTTCAAAACTTTTAAGGAGCGGGGCCTTTCTTTGGACCTCCTGCGGTTTACCTCCCCGCTCGACTATCAAACTACTATCAAACTACCTCCCCACTCCCAACCCCCCCTGTTTTAGCATGAGACTTCATCGCATGTGTGCAAATTGTTCTTGAGGTTTTAGCAGCTGTTGATTATCTGGATTCGCTTTGATATCATCTCTACGCCTATGATTTTATTTTTCTAAGTTAATGCTATGCCATAGTAGCAAACTAAAGGAACGAGTAGAAATACTCATCAAAGAGAACGCATTGATAATGTTTCAAGTATTTTCATTCGAATCTTTTAAGCTTGTCAGCTTTTAAAGTGAAGCTTAGTGCTTTTCCTTTCACTCATACGAGAACGATCCAAATGCAATATTGCAAAGTTTCCTAAATACACTTAAGCTGTCAGACACACTAGCGATAATGGTCCCTCGGCTGTGATCAGTGTCATCCAAATTTCACATCCAAAGACAAACAAATAACTTCAGAAATGCTCTTTCCTCCCGACAAGAATTGTATTTTTAAAACTTGATGTGGTGTCAAATAATGATTTTCTAAGGTTAATGAAGCCTTTTAATGGTCGATGACAAGATTCACTTTGATTGGTTTATGCAATGCACGCAGGGAATATCGAACAAAGTGTTCTCAGGAAGCTATTAAAATGTGAGAAGCCAATTAAGTGCTTCTCGTCAACATTAACTGTGAAATCCCTGTTTCAAGCTCGGATATTGCAAAAAAAAACATAATGTGAGAAAGTTTTTTTTACTTAGCCGGGGTAAAGAACAAAACGACGCATTTCGTTTTTAAGATGTTTTTTTTTTTTTTGTTGTCATCATTAATTATGCTCGTCCTTTTTTTCCTTTCTTTTCCTTCCTTAATTTAAAAAACCAGGAAAGTGCTCCCCAGAATCTCGATTTCCAGTCATTGATCCCGCCTTGTCTTATCTCACACGGTTTATTTAATGATGGGCCATGCACTTAAAATTCCGAATTAATCATTTAACGGGGCCTTTATTGAAAATACAAATTTATGGTCATATAGAATTAATGAATGATTCAATATAAACAAGCATGATTACCAGAGTGGACAATATGTTTAAAGTGCTGTTTGTCGTTGTTGTTGTAAGTTGGGTGGTATAGTTGCACCACTTAGTGAAGTGTAGCGGTGTTCTTAAAGACTTTCTGTCAGATAAAAAACGTGGAAACCTGCTTAGATATTCATGAGGACGGGTGCGTGGATTGAACCTCACAAGGAAATCTTTCAGTCTTCTCCTCGGCTCTTAAAACCGAAATATTGAGATACTAAAGAACGTGATAAATTGATATAACGTATACCAATAAAAGTGGAACATCAACATTCCATCATTCGAGCACCCCCTTTTGTGAAGATGACGCCTCTTGCACCCCGGCAGGCGAGAGGGTGGGAGCCATCTGCCTAAACAGGACGTTTGCGTGATTGCGTCATTCTCTTTTTTTCTTTTAAATTTGTATTCCCTTACACGATTAGTAAAACAATTGGTGTTAATAAACTGAACAAAAGAAAGTGTACAAGGGAGTCGTCTGTTAGTAGAGGTCAATGACGCCATCATGCAAAGGTCCTATTGCTGTTGCATTCAGCGTGTTAATGCATTTATTTTTAATGTTCCTGGAATTCACGCTGCACAGTTGAACCAAGAATTCAACCCAAAAAAGAAATACTGTCTGAACCAGAAAAGTCCGCCAAAATATCAAATTCAATCATATTTATTTATTCATTTCATTTGGTAGACTCGATTCTATACACTGGCTTGGCTTATGGAAACTTCATTCGTAAACATATTACTCCAATAAATCGTAAGTTAAGCACTTGGTCGTGTTTTTCGTATATTAATCGCTTTAATGAGTGTAATTTTTTCTCAGCTAAAAACGGCTTCGAAGCACAACGAATTTAAAACTCTTTTTCTTCATAAAAAGTGCTTAATTTTCAGTAAAATAATTTCTCTCATGATACCCCCATTATGAAGAAATTTTTTTGGAATTTATTACATGCGACAGATAGTTTTGATGAAGATTCGTTGGAGATGGATATTAATTGAGTAGTTCTACGCCAGAAAAACAAACAAAAAACCGGAAATTGCCGCCAAGGAAAAGAAAACGAGCTATTTACACCTGTCGTATTACGAGGTCAAAAGTCCCGGAAAAACACAGGCAGAAAATATAAAATTTTAGTTTAGTCTTCAATGACCAAACTTAATATACTATAACAAGAGAGACTATAACAAATGTGATTCTTATATTGATAAGACATTCTTAACCTATCAGTATAATGTTATGCTTGAAAGTTTAAGGAACGGTAAAGATTAATATTAATATATATATATTTATTTTTTCTGATATGGGGAAATAAATATTTAAAGATTATTGAAGACCATATAAAGCCTTAATTTGTATTGACTAAAATAAAATCACTTATGTAAATTTAAGGGATTTGTACGATTTAAAAAACAAAAAAGTACACGCATAATACTCACATATCAAATTTTTGTTTACTGCAGCACAACCCATCGATTAATTGTAATTTTTTTTAAATAAGATAAAAGTTGTCGTCTTTTTAAACACTAGAATGTACGATACAAAGATTTTTAAATTGAAGGTTTTCTTTTGTGGATTTTTTTAGTTCCAGCGATATGCTTTACATTATCGCGAATTGATTATCAATGACGGTATAACATTCTATCATGCGTAAAGTTCAAGCAAATTTAATTCCAATTTAAGATCATCCATACGAGTTAACTGTCTTACCTGAAAATGTAAATTATATGGCGCGAAGTAACAGTGGCTCTGTGGAACCAAGGCGAGCTTTTGGCACCCGAACCTAAATGAGACACTGCGAGTGGATCCCAGCGAAACGCTCGGAACTTTTCACCGGCTTTCGGTGCACTGTCCGTTTCTTCAGAGTAAAAACTCGTCGGCAAGGGGTCTTTGAGTTTTTCGTGCCAATACTCATTAAAATATTCCTCCGCACTGTGTTCATGCTCAAATATACGATAGTTTGTTGAAATTCGCTTGACGTATCTGTCCTTTTCTTCTAAATTTGCAGTGCTTTGCCATACTGCTTGACCACAGTGTGTGCCATCCGCTTGGAGAAAGCTGTCGTCCTTAGCTTTAAAGTAATACAAACATTCCGTTTTATTGGACGACCATCTCCGAATCTTAGGCTGTATTTCCTGTCCAAGGGGAAAGTACATTGTGGAAAGGAAAATATTGTCAAGACTCGGAGCGCTGACATCAACGAAAATTATAAGAGCGCAAGTGACCACTGTTATAGCGAGAGATACACAGACCAAACAAGTCTCAGACTCGGTAGCGGCCATGGATTTTTAGGTTTAGACGATACGCTAGTTTTCTTTGCAGCAATCATCATTTCGCCCTTCAGTCCTTCGCAGACGATATTTTTTGTACTCGCGTTTTAATCAACTAAGCCTGGAAAATAAAACGCAAAACATTTAGCCGTAAAACATTTAGTCGCTCGAATGAGCGTAATTTATGAATTGGAAATTCTATATAAAGCAACACACAGGTATCAAAGAAAAAACACCAAGATAGTATTTATTTTTCACCGAGAAAAGGGAGGGAAATAACCCTGTTTTTCTTACCGATTTCAAGGTAACGTTCACGAAGAATATGTGCCCAAATGTCGTGTTCGGAAACCAATTGCTCGGGCGATGAAATTCGCTCTTTGTGTTCGAGTCGTCTCGGGCGAATAAATTAGAATGATTTTTAGTTATTGTTCAGCATAAACTAGAGTGATTCTGATTGGTTGATAGCTGGCAATGATTACAAAACAAACAGAACTGAGAATAAGGCCACGTTCTTGGCTCTATAATAAAATATTACCACGAAAATACCTCTTAAAACATCTGCTGAAAATATAAACATCTAGAGGTTTTATTATAGATAAGACAGAAACTCAAGCTGCAATAAGTTTAGCGTTTTTACAGTGATTTCAATTTCTAAGATAAAATATTCAAATATATTTAGAATATGATATTTTGATGTTTTCTTAAACGTAGAACGTCAAAAAAATAGTCGAGTAACACCTTTTGATGTTAAATTGGTTGATACTTGATTAAATTTTCATCTAATTGTTTGTGTCTCTGTTATTAGAAGAACAATGAACAAATAGAGTCATTTCTGGTTTGATTTTAAGTTCGGATATGAACTTGTTGATTAATCGACATGAGGTGACCTGCAGAGCTCGGAGTAGAAGTCTTTCTTGTCTTTCTTGTGGGGTGGGGAAAAGGAGGTACAGTTTTCCCTTATTCCAAATAATTTCCCTTGTCCCTAAACGTATCAAGACCATTATTCCTCAGTTCAAATGTATTTTCAGTTCGACTATCCCTAATAAAACTATAATTTGTCTGTACGCCTTATCCTAACTTTTTTTTGTCATTTATTTATCATTTCCCTTGCTTATTATCCCTAAAGGAAATTTTTGACACCATATAGTTTTTGCAGACTATATATTAAAGTTGTTGTCAAAGCTAGTAAAAATGTAATAATAACTACGGAAGAAAGTAAGTTTCAACTCCTGCTAAAAGCATTAATAGGGGAATAAAGAAACTCGTTAAACTTAGTTTCGATTTTCAAATTTTCGGTTTTTGATTTGACTACCCCCGTTGCTCACATTTGTTTTATTCCCGTGCGCTTAGCAGTGATCTCAATTTGATTCCCAAAAACTTCCGTCTTCGCTCAAACGTTTTAGTAAACTAAATCCCTTGTATCAGAACCGTTTTTAAAACTTTAGCTATATAGACTTTAGAGTTTTTCCATGTTCATTTGATCAAGAAATGTGTGACGAAATGTGAAAGTTTGTTACCTTCGTGGAGTAATTAAGTCAAATTTCCTGAACTTTGGAAACAAAAAGCCGCGATAACAATTTGAAGTGATGGAACCAACCTCGCACTGTTGAGGCCTCGGGTTCGAATCCTGGACTTGATGTCATGAGTGAGTAAAGTTTGTTTGGTTTCTCACTCGATTCGAGGGTTTTCCGGGTTCACCGGTTTTCCTCCCTCTGTAAAACCTAACACCCGTTAAAATTCCACTTTGATCTGCGAGTTAGGTAGCCGTGTCCTGACTAGCTTCGATCAGCCTAGTGATGGTTCTGGGTATCAATTAAATTTGAACGCATTTTTTCCCTCTTGACAAAGTTTAGTATCCAGACAACACTTGTCTTCGGTTCAGAAGGGCACAAGTTTGTGTTCCTACTATGGCTAAGCATGTCCCGTAGTTTGAAGCTCATCATCAGTTCTTTGTACCAAAATTCACAAATTTGCACAAATTAGTAAGTTTAGTAAACCGTGAACCTACGAGAGGCTTTGCACTAATTTGTGCAATATTGTTAGAGTATCGGATGAACTATATACAATATACTACAGCAATCTGAAAAACCAGCTTTACTTAATGAATACGCGTTGAAATAAGCTTAATGCTTGCAACACTTATTAAAGAAATGTCTGCATTTGGAAGGAACAAAGTAATTCTCTTTATCTGACATAATCTCCGGCTCTCTCTTATCTTTGGTTTTCGAAGTGCTGCTTTGAAGCAGAAGAAATTTCATTGTTAACATCTAATTTCTAAGCGACAAGATGGCATTCTCGCCCACTCTTTGGTACGCTTAACGAGCCTTTCTTTCCTCTCTTTTCATCTCACTCATACGCTAAGGAACCAGAAAGAAAAGAACGCAAGAAAACTCAGACAGATCAATAAAATGCTTTAATCGCATTTGTTAGTAGAAGTAATGGTTTAGTGCAGAGACTCTATACAAGGGCGGACCCACCAAGTGTGGTGAATGTCGAAACTGCCAGCAAAAAATATCGTTTCTTATTAAAATTTGCTTTCACTGTCATTGAAAGTAAACTAATAGCGGTGTTGCTCTGGGTACGGTTGTACGAAGGGGTGGATAGCACTATCTGATGGATAAATCCTCATCCAGTGGATAAGACGATAGTGTTTTCATAAATTTACTCACTGGATACGTTTCGGACGGCTAACGCTATCTATCCTCAACCGAACCCTAGGTGGACAGTGCTATCAGATGGATAAAATCCTTCTCCACTGGATATAAGTCGATGCTGTTGTTCAATAAAATTTTTCCCCACTGGAGAAGATTTATCCGTCGGATATATCGCTATCCACCCTTCGTACAACCAGGCCCTAGACTTTAACGCATATCCTACTGAGGCATCAAATGTCACTCAAATGTTAGCTTCTACCCTAAAAGGACTATACAATACTATTTCTCAAGGCCAATAGGAAACTCTATGCGAATATAGACTCAAAGACTCCTCGCAATAGAAACCTTAGCGTTCATCTTTACAGGCATTGGGGGAGGGGGAAGAAGGGCCAGTGGGATGAGCACGAAAAAAATATGGCATTTAAGGGAGGGACCACCTCAAAACATAATTAGCTAAATTGAACATATATTTTTAAATGTATCTGTCTTTAATAGTGCCCCCCATGCCCGTATTAAAAGAAAACGGTCCCAGCCTACGGCAGGCTTCAAACATCTCATGTA